>NJFT01000267.1:0-51015 GCA_002221725.1 Scedosporium boydii
TTTTTTTTTTTGCTAACACGCCATGCTTCGCAGTATCCCTGGAGGAATTGGTCGCACAAACCAACATGGACCACCAATCTGTTTCCCGCCTCCGCGACGAACTTGTCAAGTTCACCACTTGGCTTGGAAAGAATGCTTCTAAATATTTTGTCCCTGAGTACGAGACGCCTTCTCAGGAATACATTGAGAAGACCAAGTTCTAGTCCTTGTCTCTTTTCTGTTTTTAGTCATGTTTCTTTATCACGGCGTAGGGGGATGGAAGGGAGGAGTGAATAGGGTTTTTACTTTGTTTGTCCATTCGTCTATTTTTGCAGTTCACAAAAGTCCACGTTTCCCTGAACCGAGTATGAGGTTCTAGCTGGGGCAGTATTCAGTTCTGTCTTGGGTATGGTTGATTGTTTGTGATGATGGAAAGAATCACCGAGATCCCAACGTTTGGCATGAGTGGTTGCTCTAGCAGGCAGCTCGAGCAGACAGAGTATGGATTGATGGAGCATATCCACATAACCACATTCTTCTAGCAGAATACAAACTGTTCAAATGATGAAAACTCGGCTGTAGTCATCGAACTTACACACCTACTCCCCCAGGAAGGTACCACAACTCGATCTAAAGCATACATATATCAGGGGCGCTCTATATCAAAGATCCTCCCCTCGGTCTCAAAACCAGATCGATCCCACAAGAAACACAAATTGATGAAAGACCATTCAATCCAAGTCGAGAATATTATACCAGTCTATAATCATCAAACATACATCCCCTTTTTTGTCTCCTTCAATATATATACATATCATACAACCAAGTCCCTATTCCCCCCTCACGCAACCTCCCCCCTCCTCACATTCCCCTCAACCACAAACCCCCTATCAGGCCTCCTCTCCTCCCTCACCTCCTTCTTACTCAACGCCTTCTCCACCTCCTCCACCCTCACCAACTCCTTCACCTTCATAATCATACCCGCGAACTGCGCGCTCACGGGGTGGAACACCACCTGGCTGCGGCGTCGGAGGCCCAGGGCCGCGAGGACGCCGCGCGTGCGTTTGGGGAGGCCGATGGCCGAGCGGTGGAGGGTTATGCGGAAGAAGGACATTTTTTTGTTCGCGGCTTTTGCTGTTTGTGAAGTCGGTTTTTGGGGGGCCCTTATTTGAAGGGGGGGTGGTTCCGCCGAGAAGAAGAGATCGAACGCTTTATTCGCGAGGGTAGGATGGAGGTGTTAAATTGAGGTCGGAGAGTAGAAAATCGTCGGGAATCGACCACGAACTTTGATGTCTCGCGTGATTTGGTGAAGCGGCTGGAAACATGTGAGTAGAACAATCGTAAGCTGAGAAGGCGTTTGGGGGGTAGGGTCGTGCGTACGTTGGGATCGACCGCGATAAGTTTTCTTCGCGGTTGATTGAGAGATTTTGCCTTCCCAATGTCGCGAAATTCTAGTTCCCTATCAAAAGGTTGAAGATTCAATCCTCTCGAAGCCATCGTCGGTTAGAGATAGAGAAAATATCAAATCACGTGATATGGCACATACAGATTATGTAATCACAAGTGGTCGCCGCAGCTGTGGGTTGCTTCAAATAAACTGTTCCTCGACAGTCTGGCTGTTAGGTCATGCTCGCTATTGATATACACTTTCACAGAGTCCAGAAATTCAGCATGTTGGAATTTGATAACTTCATATTACTGGGATTCTGATGTACGCTCCCTAAAACTATAGTCGTCATACAGCTTGCCCAAAATCATTGCAAAGCCCCTGCCTCTTTCTTCAAATCAGAAAACCAAAGAGCTGCCCGGCCGCTGCGAATCCCTGAACAGCGACTCCGGGCAGAAACAGCGACGCCGAGTCCCGGCTCTAACCCATCCGTTTCCTTTTATTCCACCGTTCCGGACATCAATTTCTAGTCTACATCTGGACTTCGACCCTACCCTCATTTCCAGGAGGACCAGACTTGAGGTTGGGGAGGAGGTAGGTGATGTCATCCCAAGGATGACGGTAGAGACCAGTGCGCAGCCTCTTCTGGTCGAGGTAGTGGGCAATGAGACCAATGCTGCGACCGAGAACGAAGAGACCGTTAAGGACACCCATGCGGAGGTAGTCCTCGGCCTCCTCGGCGGAGAAGGCACCGCAGTTCCTGAGTAGGTCAACGAAGCACACGGCAATGCAGCCGTCGACGTTGAGAATGAGGTTGTCCTTCTTAGATGTCGTTACCGTCTCTACGGCAAGAGCGTACTCGAGCATCTTGTGCGAAGGGAACTTAGCCTTGACGTACTCCTTGACGAGCTCCACGCGGAGATCGGGGTTGTTTCGAGACTTGACACGGTGGCCAATACCAGGGATGAGCTTGTTCTGCTTCCTCATGGTGTCGACGAACTCACGGGGGCTGAGACCCTTGTCGAAGGCCTTGGTGAACTCCTCGGCGGCACCGTCCAGCGCACCACCGAAGCGGGAACCAATGGTCAAGAGACCGCTGACGAGGGCGCTGATAAGGTCCTTGCCGGCACGAGTGGTGATGATGGTATTCATGGCACCGGACACGGCGGGACCGTGATCGGCGGTAAGCATGAGAACCATCTCAAGGAACTTGGAGGCGTAGTCGGGGAGGCGACGCCTGAACCAGAGGAGCGACATGACACCTCCGATACCAATATCCTCCCTGAAAACATCCGAAATGGGCATGCCGGCATACAGGAGCTCCTGGCCACGGTCATCGGAAATAGTGGAGATGAAAGCGGCGGGCTTCCTGACAAGGCCGAGCTCCTGAGCCCACGAGTAGTCAATGGGAATCTTGGGAACAGCGGGTTCAGGCTGAGGAATGATGACCTTGTCCTTGACGAGCTTGTCGTACACGGACTTGAGGAGATCGGGAAGGTCCTCGAAGGTCTTGGGCACGTAAAATCCAGCTTCCTTCATCATTTTGTTCTTCGTTGCGGCGGTCTCGAGCTGGGAGTTGGCAAAGGCACCAGCGTGACCGAACTGAACCTCAGTCTTGAACATGCTCGCGCAGGTACCAATGGCCCAGGCGACAATGGGCTTGGTGATGATACCCTGCTCAACGGCATCAATGACCTTGTACTCCTCTACACCACCAACCTCACCGAGAAGGAGGAGGATCTTGCAATCGGGGTCGGCTTGGTAGCGGAGCATATGATCGATAAAAGTGGTACCGGGGTACCGATCGCCACCAATGGCAACACCCTCGTAGACACCGTCGGTGTTTTGGGAGATGATGTTGTTCAGCTCGTTCGACATACCACCGGACTTGGAGACGTAGCCGACGGAGCCCCTGCGGTAAAGCTTGGAGGCAACAATGTTGTCCATCATACCACCAGTGTTTCCGATCTTGAAGCAGCCAGGCTTGATACCACCGACGGTGGCAGGACCAATAATTGTGACACCCTTCTGTTGCGCAACATGAGCAATCTCACGGGCACGCTAGATCACCCAAATTAGTAACTTGTTCGTTCAGCGTAGGCAATGCATGCCCGGAAGATCCGAGATCTGTATAATCACTTACGCGCTCAGGCACACCCTCCGCAATAATGGCGATAGTCTTAATCTGGGGGTACTCCATAAGCTCCATGGTGGAGCTGTATACACTCCTGGAGGAGGCAAAGTTGACTACGACATCGACCTCGGGGTGCTTGGCCATGGCCTTAGAGACCTCCTGGTAGACAGGAAGCAGAGTTTCGCTCGTTCCCCAGTACATCTTGCTAACGAATTGACCACCGAAGGTGTAGATGATGCCCGCTACCGAGGGAGTCGATCGCTTGCAAATGAAGTCGAAATCGAGCATGCCCTGGACGGCACGTGGTTGGAGACCGTAGACGAAGCATCGGGTCTTGTTGTGGAAGAGGGCGTGGGAGGGGAGAGGGCTCAAAGGTCGGCTAGGAGCAGCGAAGCGGCGGATATTGTCGTTAGCAGACAACGTCGCCTGCTTGCCGTTGGCGCCATTGGGTGTGGAAGCGGTCGTCATGATTTCTGGAGGGAGAGGCCGACGATACTAGAAGTGTCTCGAGAAAAGCGTAGAGAATGTATTACCCTGTCTATTGAAAAAGAAACAAATCGCGGCAAGTTAGCTGATGTGTGGAAGGTTCCGGCGTATTGTGGGGTTTGAGTAAGAAACTCGGAGTGGGAGGTGATGCTTCAGGAATTGGTGGGGGGAGGGAATAATGGCGAAATCTGGAGAGGGAAATGATGTCGCCAGGGACTCTGGGACTGATGGGTCTATTGAATCAAGCGCCTCGTCGATTCAGTCATCCAACAAATTTTTTTGGTTGGATAGATCAACGAGGCCGCTATCGCAATGACCAAAGCCGGGTGGAGATGCGGTAGTGTACTCGGGAGAGCACGAGCACATGGGAGGAAGGGCGGGAAATAGGGAGCATACCTAATGAAGCTGTCTTAAGCTCGAAGACGATCGATCCGTCGGAAAAAGAGGTGATTCGGCTCCCGTCGAGAGATTATAGGAATAAAGAAGAGCGAAGAGCAAATTTGAGGTTGAGAAAGGAAATCTTGGTTCTCTCTTCGAAGGTGGGAAGGAGAAAGGAGAATCCAAAAGAGCTTCTTGAGATCGGACTCGAAGGGGGGGAACAATTTGGGTGAGTGGAGGCTGGACCTCGATGAGTTGACACACAACAATTGAATGGGATCAAATGTCAAGGAATCGTTGGCTGGGTTAGAACGGCGAGTGGACACTCAGGTACAACCATTGAACGAATATTGCTTCGTATTTTGGGTGTGGACGTGGGAGCCAAGATCAGGTCCGGTGGGTGTGAATTTATGAAGTATCACAGGATTCACACCAGGTACACTGGACAGGGACGGGGAGCAACCTTCTCAATCAGTCGAGGTGCTTCACACTCCGCTCCTCCCTCTGCTGGCAGCGGCACACGTCAGCCCTGGGACCAAATTGCGGTCTGGAATAAATCCAGAACGCGTGTGCAGCGCCAGATAAATAAGGCGAAAATCAAAAAATTGATTGAAACAGAGTGAATGACGAGTCCTGTGATTAATGAAGATTCGATTGAAGATTCGAGATCGCAGAGCATTTGTCGACCGGCCCAGGGGCCTGAGACCACTGGTTCGATTTCGATCTCAGAGCATGGCGCAAGTACTCAGGAGCTTGGTGCTTAGTGCGAAGTACGAAGTAAGCTTGAGTCTGCAAATGTCTTGGACCCTGAAACCTAGTGGCTGTTGAGGTACACCCAGCGGGCGGCTGAAGGTGCAGCGCAGCAGCCGATGCATTGGCGGCGCAGGCACAGGTCAACCGCCACTTGGGGGGTGTGAATTACCCATCGAGGTAGGTGTCAACTCAAGCTCCCCACCGCACCGTGCCCAGCCGTCCTTCTCAACTTTTTTGAGACCTGTTGAATTGCCCAGCAGTTTGGGTACCGGGATGATGTGTCGACAGGGGATGAAGCTTGTACCTAGCTCATGCCATGTACAGATACTTTCAAAATCGCCAAACCCCATTAACGTTCTAGACTCGAACCAAAATGGTCGCTGTCCTCTAGTTTTCAATCGTCGACATGCAATTGAAGATCGTCGGCCTTGTTCACATGCGACGTGAAAAGGATACCAAACAACTTGACGATAGCTTCATTAATCACTTGATAATAAGCGCATAGTTGTAAGGAGGCCGTAAAGCAGACGGGCAATGGGGTGAGGTTTCAGCCGACTTCAGCTCGAAAAAGTTGATTGTGTAATGTCCGGAGCCCGGAACCCGTACGATCAACGTTAAAATTCCCCCATCCACAAGGGTATTGCCATGTCCGTGGGGTGCCCCGGACCATCAATGTTGTCATCTCGTATTTTTGATATCCGAATCGATTCGAACCCCCGGGTTTCATCCCGCCAGTAAACCTCTCAGCCTCGCTCAGCCTCTGAGCTGACCTCCATCCATTTCGATGACTGGCGTAAGACGGTGGGGGAGGATTGGCCTCGGTATACACTGGACCAAAATACCCGCGGCAGGATGGCCAGGATTCCCTCGGTCATCTCACTCAGCCAGGCGTCTGACTGGGTGCGTGTCGTGTGCCGGATTCTCCCCGATTCCCCTTGATTCCCCTCACGACTCGACCATTATTCCACTAAGAATAGGCAGCCAGATTTAATTTCTCAACAAACGTTTGGGCACAACTTTCCTCGTTCGTATGTACTGGTACCTGACACCGCTAGTGTCAATGATTTCCATGCCGTACTGTCGTACCGTAGCTACCCCACCACACCCAAGGACTAGACCGCCCCAAATTTTTCAGGTGCAACCCCGACATTGCTAGCCTGAAGAGGGGCATTGGAGACTTGGTGACTTGGTGACTTGAGGGGTGAACTGAGCGCCATTCGTTGTTGACTTTTGGCATTTGTTGATGAGAATGAATGGCAGGCACTCTCATGAAGAAGCCCGAAGCTGCACTAGCAGCGTATGACTGGTCCAACATGGCCAAAAATATTGGGGAAACAGCAAAGGGCCGAGTCACTGTTGTTATCAATGAGGAACGAAAAAGGGAAAGGGAGCCCCAACTCACCAATTGACCTCTGCGAGTACCACGCTGGCGTACTCTTTTTGAGTGTTATTGACTCGCGCAAGTCCCCTCAACTTCCGACTCTTGCTTGCTTCCCAAGTTCCCACCGCCTTCAGGTTCCCGCCCTCTTTCCCTGGTTGGAGCTCCTTTTTGGTACCTTCGTACCTCCCGCCATTTTTTCCCCCAAGTCGCCCTTTTTGGAGGTTGACCTGACAATTCCTCCCCTCCCACCTCGAGCTCCGTTGTCCAACATTCTCAATCTTCCCTCCCACGACACCATTTTGCTTCCATCTTCAAGACTCCGTGTGCAAATCAAAGACTTGTAGTTCCCAAGTTTGAATTTGCAACTCATAGACTTGAAAAATATCCCGTCGCTGCATTCCCCTTTGTAGGTCTTGCTCCAGGATTCTCAACCCCGCTGTGCGAGGATTGCGTGGTGGATGTACTTGCGATATCGCTGCACTTGCTCACACACAAGTCGCAATTGATCGAGGATTCCCAATTGAAGCCACCAGCCCAAGCCGCGGCGGCTTCGAAGACCAGTACTGACAAAATCGGATTTTCTGAGCAGATCTCTCATAATAAATCCATAATGTCCGCAAAGTCCATTCTTGAGGCCGATGGCAAGGCCATCCTCAACTACCACCTCACGCGCGCCCCAGTCATCAAGCCGAGCCCTCTTCCTCCCCCGACCAAGCACAACCCTCCTCCCAGGTTGGCGACTCTGAATTTCCCCGAAGATGCCGATGTCGAGGGCGTTCTCGACCAGGCCGAGGTCACCTACCCGTGGTTGCTCCAACCCGGTGCCCGATTCGTAGCCAAGCCCGACATGCTGTGAGTAGAGCACCTCCCCACGATGCCGAGCACACACTGGAGGCATTCGGACACGCAGAGACTCGGACCGTCTCATCGTACCGCGCGGAAGATGATCTGTCCACATGACAGGAGTGGTCAGAGGTTCTCAGTTTGCTAACTCACCTTCAGGATCAAGCGACGAGGAAAGAGCGGTCTTCTCGCTCTCAACAAGACGTGGGCTGAGGCGAGGGCCTGGGTTGCTGAGCGTGCTGGAAAGGAGCAGAAGGTTGAGCATGTCAGCGGTATCTTGAGGAACTTTTTGGGTGAGTCCCCCGAGGTCGAAGCGAGAGTATGAGATCAATGCTGACACACAAGTCTTCCAGTTGAGCCCTTCGTGAAGCACAGCCAGGACCAGGAGTACTACATTTGCATCAACTCCGTTCGCGATGTAAGTTGTCATCTCTCTCTCTCTCTCAGACAGCCCAGCCTATTTGCAGGAACACACGAAAAAAAAGAACATCCACATGAGGTGGTGAAGTGAAGAAGAAAAGGGAAAATGGAATGAGATGGTCCCATGATTATACAGGTGAAGAATTTTTATTTCTTCACTGGTGGGCGAATCAGTTGCAACTGAAGATCCGTGAATTTCGGAAATCAAGTCCTTTTTAAATAGGCAGATTTTCTGTTATTCGGCGGCTCCATGCGTTGTTTCTGGAAGTCCGCTGACTCGCTCACGGACGAACGGATGCCACCTTGCAGACACCTGCCGTGCTGGTCCGCCCAGCGCCCCACCATTTTCCCTTTAGTGTCTATTCGCAATCGTATAACTTGTGTCAATCATTGTTGCTAACTCGGCTCTCCTTCCGTTAGGGTGACTGGATTCTTTTCACTCACGAGGGTGGTGTCGATGTTGGTGACGTCGATGAGAAGGCTGAGAAGCTTCTCATCCCCGTCGATCTCTCACAATATCCTTCCAACAGAGAGATTGCTGAGGCCCTCCTCAGCAACGTTCCCGAGGGTGTGCACAAGGTGTTGGTTGACTTCATCACCCGTCTCTACGCGGTGTATGTTGACTGCCAATTCACATATCTCGAGATTAACCCTCTTGTGGTAATCCCCAACGCCGAGGGAACCTCTGCGGCCGTTCACTTCCTTGATCTTGCCGCAAAGCTCGATCAGACTGCCGATTTCGAATGTGGTGTCAAGTGGGCCATTGCGCGGTCACCCGCCGCCCTCGGCCTCACCAACGTCGCTCCTTCCGGCGGCGACAAGGTGAACATTGATGCCGGCCCCCCCATGGAGTTCCCCGCTCCCTTCGGTCGCGAACTTTCCAAGGAGGAGGCGTACATCGCTGAGCTCGATGCCAAGACTGGTGCTTCTCTCAAGCTGACCGTTCTCAACCCCAACGGTCGCATCTGGACCCTTGTCGCTGGTGGTGGTGCTTCCGTCGTCTATGCCGACGCCATTGCGTCGGCTGGCTTCGCCGATGAGTTGGCCAACTATGGTGAATACTCTGGAGCGCCCACCGAATCCCAGACCTATCACTACGCCCGTACCGTACTCGACCTCATGCTCCGCGCTCCCCTATCGGACAAGGGCAAGGTCCTCTTCATCGGAGGTGGTATTGCCAACTTCACTAACGTCGCCAGCACATTCAAGGGTCTTATCCGTGCCCTCAGGGACTTTGCTCCCCAGCTCATCGAGCACAACGTCCAGATCTGGGTCCGCCGTGCCGGTCCCAACTACCAGGAGGGTCTCAAGAACCTCAAGGCGGCGACTCAAGAGCTTCGCCTCAACGCGAGGGTTTTCGGACCCGAGATGCACGTCTCTGGTATCGTCCCTCTTGCGCTCGTCCCCGGCAGGTGGGAGGAGAACAAGATTCCCGAGTTCCAGGCTTAAAGAAAACTTATTTTTTTTATAAATTAAAGAATCCTCCCGCACAGGGAAAAGGAATGGAGAAGATTTATTGATTTTGGAGACACGGCTAGGAGGGCAGCAATGGAAACGAAGGCGCGGGCTGGTACGACTACGTAAGGCAACGATGGTAATCGGACTTGGTGTGCCTGTAATTATTCTCTAGGTATAGGTTATAGAGGAATAGGGCTACGCATTTGAAGAAGGGAACTTTGCAAAGTTACAAGTGTTTGTTCCAGTGATGTTTGAAGAGGGTAGATGGGGATGCTTTGAACTCGAAAGCCTTCGTTATTTCTGTAAGCCTGGGCTAGGAAAACCCTTGACTCTGGTCCCGGCAACCATCCCGACGCGTCATCCAACATGGTCTCGCTGAATGATATCCTCCCCCAGCATCGTTAAAGCGTCGTAAGCCAACGAATTCTTTGCTTTTATAAACACTCCACATGGTTCCATGGTCCACGTACCACCATCGAACTAACACTGATTTGTAGTAAAGAGGTAAAACTTAATTCATGGTATGAAAGATTAACAGGATATATTGACACTGCAAACCCCCCAAACTCTTCTTCATCAGGATTATTCCTCCTCCTCTTCTCTCTTGTCCACAGAAAGTACTCGGAAGTTCCGGGGGTTCATGATGCGGAAATCATCCATCTCCTCTTGGCTTTGTCTTTTTACAGAAAACCCCTATTTGACATAACGGCAAAACACGATACAATGAGAAGACAAAACGAACAAGCTGGAAGTATTAAACAAAAAAAAAAAAAAGCCATCATCCTCACTAACAGCTTTCCAATTCCGGCCCCGAAGAAAAATCCATCCCCCCCCTTCAAAACTTAGACGAGGTAAGCAAGGAGAGGAAGAGCAAGAGCAAGGACGGTAGGTCGAAGGAAAGCACCAGCATCCTCCTTGCTAGTGCTGTTACCACCAGCTGCCGCGGCACCGATCTCGAAAGCGGTGTTGATACCGGGGCGGTTCCAGCCATTATCGGCAACGGCCTTGATCGCGACGCCAGAGAGCTCCTTGCCGTCGACATCAACAACCTTGTGAGGGGTAGCGAGGTCGGTGACGGGGACGATCTTGCCCGACGGGGCGGGCTTGACACCAGCGCTAAGGATCTTCGCGGAGTTGTCGTGGGGCATCTCGGGGATGGTGAAGTTCTTGTCGAAGCCCTTCTGGGTGATGAGTTTGGCGTCGCAGGTGACCGGGTCGGGGGTGTCGCTCTTGGGCTTCTGGGAGTAGAGGGCGTCGAAGTCGAGGGCGGCGTACTGCTTGGCGAGGGTGTTGTAGTCCTGGAGGAGCTTGGCGTTGCCGTCGCTGTCGAGCTCGACGAGGCCGTAGTTGTTCTCCTCCTGGGTGTACTCGTAAACCATACCGCCCGAGAAGACGCCGGTCATCTGGTCGCCGTAGATGGCGGCGATCTCGGTGAACAGACGAGGGGTGACCTCGTTGCAGCCGAACTCGGAGAAGAAGATGGGGACGGAGGTGTCCTTGAAGCCGTCGACGAGGTCCTTGAAGGTGGACGACTCGAAGGTGGCGTCGCCGCACCAACTGTAAGAGTTGAGGCCGAAGACGTCGGCGCGCGACTCGTCGTCCTTCTCGCCCTTGATGCGGCAGGTGAAGTAGTTCCACGAATCCCAGAGGATGGAGCGGACGTCGGCGGCGGAGTAGCCGACGGGGATGTAGCGCTGCGAGTGCTTCTTGATGTAGTTCTTCAGGTCGCGGGTGACGGCGCGGATGTAGCGGGGACCGAACTCGGCGGACTCGGGGCGGTCGATGACTTCGTTACCGGAGAAGAAGAGCAGGGTGTTGGGGTAGCTCTTGAAGGCCTCGACGATGGCGAAGGTGCGGTTGAGGTAGCCCTCGTGGTAGCTCTCCCAGGGGTTGTACGAGGTCAAGGCTTCGCCGACGAGGGGCGAGTTGACGTCGATGATCATGTACATACCCGCCTACAGGTTAAGTCGAGAGTTAGCAAGGCTGCCAATTCTTCTGACGAGACCGTGGGTGAGAGCCGGGACGCTCGGAATAATGGTGTTTAGTGCAGGACACTTACAGCATTGAAAATGCTAGCGCAGTCATCGTGGTTCAAGTTGGGGTCGAGGTTGTAGACTCGGATAGTGTTGACACCAAGGACCTGCATGAGGGCGGCATCGCGAAGACAGTGGTCCTTGTCGCTGAGGGGGTCCTTGCCCTTGGACGGGTCATAGCCAGCAGCACCACCGGGTTGGTAGTCAACACCAATGATCTGGAATCGGTTGCCGGTCTTGGGGTTGACGAAGTATCGGCCTTGAACCTCAAGGGAGTCGACGGCAGCTGCCAGGGGGGCCGCGATGGCGGCGAGGAAGCCGAGGGTGCTGGGGAGCTGGATTCAGAACGAGAAGCGCATGGTTAGTGATATGGTATAAGATGGAGACGAGCGATGGAAGTGAATTTGGAGGTCAGTGTCCCGCGCCAGAGAGCATTGTTTTCAATCCCTGCGGTTACCAGCTGAAGGAACTCGTCGCGCGGTATCATGAGAGCCACAAGTGCCTCGGGAAAGGAGGAACAGGCCATCTGTAAGCGCGACCTGTCGTGGCGCGATAATTCGACTTATAGATGAAATTTCACTTGGGGGGCTTTTTAATCACCAAGATAACTCTGATGCCGATCGACTTACATGCATTGCTACAATATCTCTAGCTCCAACGTTTCAATGTTTCGTTTGTATTCGTGTGCCGTTTGTTGACCGATCTCACCGACGGGATCTACCGCGAAAAAGGCGAGCGTTGGCTGATGTCTCAAAAATCTCGAGGGAGCGACAGAGAAGGGATAATGAAGGAAGGGACGGACTACGCGGGTAATCACAAAGAATGGGGGAATTTTGAAATGACAGACAAAGAGTAAGGAGCGACTCGAATATTAAAAGGAAGGAGCGTCTAAAGTGGGCGAGGGAGGGAAAAACACAAAATCGTTACACAGAACGGACGGAAGGCACGATAGTGATATTGGACAAAAAAGACACGACAGGACGGGAAAAATCAAGGATAAGGGGAAAAGCCCGGAAAGGGGAAACGGGGGGGCAGCCAAGCCGCCAGAGTGGTCAATGGAGCCAGGAACGGAGCCTGCCCCTCTGCTCGCTTCACCGTCATAGTACAGGAGAGACCTATAATATTCGATCATGCACTCTTTGGTTACTCTCGCCCAGAACGCAATTAGGCAGTTGGAACGCCAAGCAGCATGCAAGACCCCTGGGCAGTGCCGACACCCCAGTTCAACCAAGCACGAGAGCTACCGTTCAGGAGACGAGCGTTATTTCGGTCGCCAATTGCAGTCTCGCAAATGGGTTTTAGAGCACTTGATGCGACATTTGCTGCGGAACCTCCTATTATTTTCATGTTTCAACCCGCATCAGAGGAAATGATGGGCCGAACACCAAGACCAAGACACATTCTCCAATGCACACAAGGCATGGTCATGAAGACGATCTCGGGTCCACCACGTGGATGGGATTTTCCCTAGGCCACACCAAAACTAGCATTTCACTTTTTGCAAAACTGAGAAGAACACGAGATTTCGATAACATCCTCGGCCGTGCTCCGGCCGTCAGATAATAATACGAGATTTCTGTGCCTCAAGACAGAGTTACTTTGCATATGTATGCGCCGCTAAGCTTAGAGCAAGGTACCCGTCATCATTTTAAATTGCACGCCAAATTAGCTGCACTATGCCCGCAGTGGCGGTGCAACCGTTGAGTGTCTGGTCGAACTGTCTGGGGAACTTTCAACGGCTGGCGGACTTTATTCCATTTCCAACAATCTGGGTTCCAAAAACGTTCGATGTTGCTAACTTCGGCTGAATTGGCGAGTGGCTGAGATCTACGAAGGAAGACTTCATAGCAAACTGCGTATAATTTCATTTAAGAATGCGCTTCTCCGGCTGAAGACAATCAGAATTGTCACACAGAGAAGACATTTATCTGGTTATAATCCGTGGGTTCAGAATTGCGATAACACAGCCTGCCTAGGTCACCCTGTTGGTGTCTTGGCCGTGGTAATCCACCTTTTGTAAGCTCATCTCCCAGAGAACGATGCTCACATACTCAATACTCATGTGCTGTTGCATCTAGGACGGATGTCTCTCGTGGCCATGCACTGTGTGGAAGGCTTACAATTCCACCAAAAAAACGAAAAGAATATTTGAGAAGAATTCAAGTATTGGATTTATTCTAGATGGCCGTGTGGTTTGTCATCCGGCCAAAAGGGAGAGGAGGATGAGGTCCTTTGTTGTTGGCTTGGATCAATGTGTGATGCCTTGCCGGGAATCATGCGGGACACAAGATATTGATGGGTTGTTGCTGCCGCCTGGTTCACCAAGCAATCGTCTGCTACCCACGTCGAGTTGACAAGCGGTTCCTAACAACGGCGTATTACTCCCGTTCTCACAAACAGTCTTTGACCCCGGGATCGCCCCTTGAAAGGCTCCTTCCCCTAGTTAGCCCTTACCCTCTCCATGGGACAGCAATGGCTTCAAGAAGCCGTCCAGCCAATGAAGGGTGTCGGCAGATCGATGATGAGTCGTGGCTTTTCGGTGACCAAATCCTCATCTACCGAAAAACCTCGCCTCCACCCTACCGACCGTCTTAGGAAGACGGCACTGGATCATATTATGTTTCCGAGCCACCGTATCCTCTGCTTCCATCCCGAGCGCTATCGTCAGTGAGTAAAACTCAGAAGGTTTACGGCGCGGGCGGCCTCTCCGCGGCATGGGAGACTTGGCCGGAATATATCTGATCTCTATTTCACTTCTCTTAAGCGAAGTCCTCAAAACCTTCTCGCTAGGGGAAAAAGGAAAAAAGAGACATGCAACACCAGGGATTCGCTTGTCGTCACCGACCAAACTACTAATCTGGCCCTCGCGGGCTTATCTAGGGAAGAGCGGACGGGGTTCCGAGTTCTCCTGCGGGTATGGTCGCATGTACTCGATTCTGGTGTCCGATGGCTCTTATAAAGACCGAGCATTGCCCGTCGGGTGGGGAGCAGTTTCAGCTCTGCGCCCCGGCCCGACTGTCCTCGAGTCTGGCTAGTCAGACCTGGAGGTCGGGATGGGTTGTTCTACGTTTCTCCATTACCACTGTGATCATGGACTCCACGGAGTTGACAGGCACAATTTGTCCACTTCCCTCCCCCAATTCTTTGCATGCTTATCTCTCTCCTTTATTCATCTTATCGGTCGTAGTAACGAAAGCCCAAATCATTCGATCCTCGACGCAGCCGCTCTGAAATTCTCATCAAGGGTGATGTGTGGAAAAGCTGGTGCACCTGGTGTCTGCAAAACTCCTTCGGCTGCTGGAGGCTGAGCGCAGGCATTATTAGGTGGCATGGCATCGGGATTTTGCCCGAACAGACTCGCCACTATAGCTACTATAGAACTGGGATCATCCGGACTCATCATGCGAAGTATTTCCAGTGGGATTAAATGGCTTATTTGGAGTTTGCCGGGGTTGCGTAGAATGCATGTTTGATAGAGTTTGCTGCGTGGTCGAGCTGGCGCTGGTGTCGAGGGTCCTTCGCGATCCAGTATTGTGAGACTTTCCCTCATCACTCTGCTGGGTATTGTTCTCGCACCGCATGATCGGCGTATGTTAAGTCTGCACTGATAATATAATGACTCCAAAAGGGTTGAACGGTTGCCTGCACTAAGTTGGAGGAGCAGGACCAGAGTCAAATGCGTAAGAAGCGACTTAAGACGGGGAAGAGTTTGGAAGCTGGTGTTGCTCCCACCAGTCAATCACCATTGCAAAGGCAAAGTTTATTACACAGCTCCTAAACGTCAGTCTTAAGTCGACAGAATACAAAATAGACACATTCGCATGCCCCCTTATGGGTATGTTGTAATCATAATCAAGAGTTGAGAATCAGATTTGTGGAAAATATGAACGCGGGATGGGATCTTTGATAGCTGAAGTTTATTCTCCATTTGCCATGCCACTAAGAGCACTTCAGCTGCCAATTGACCCCCGAGAAACGCTGACAGGCACCAAGACTTGGCGTCTGTCGTCGAGAGAACTTGGACAAGACTCACCATCGAACCTGCCTTTCGTATGCTGATACATGAATATGGACATGTTGATTGGAGGAGAACAAAGGTCGCTCGTTCCATAAACTCTTTATTTCGGCTGCCTGCGACAAGTCCCTCCTTCCCCTAATAACATAACCTTAATTGAACCGTATCAGCAGCCGCGCCTTCTCCGCCAAATGTCAATTCACCTCTGAAGGTCTGCCTGAAGGTTCGAACTGTTGGTGTTACCTCAGAACTCTTTACATCATCGGTCTAACCCGCTCGCAAATCGCAAATCCCACCCACGCAACATCAAATCTCAAAACCCTCAACCCATCCTTTATGCCCCTCCGCTCCTCTCGCCTTTTCCTCACCACCCTCTCCCGCGCCGGCTTGCAGACGACCCCCAAATCTTTAATCCGTCCCTTCTTCAGCATGTCGAGTAAGTTTTTCGAAGCCCCCCGCCACGATCCCACGAAACCGCCAACCACCCCAACCAAACCACCAAAGGAAGGCCATACCATTCCCCGCCAATTTCAATGCTAACCACAAAACCGACAACCTCAGAACTCCCCACCGACACCCGCCCCATCGTCGTCTCCGGCCCCTCAGGCGTCGGCAAAGGCACCCTCCTCCAGCTCCTCTTCTCCCGCCACCCGGACGTCTTCGCCTTCTCCGTCTCCCACACCACGCGGGACCCCCGCTCCGGCGAGGTCCATGGCGTCCACTACCACTTCGTCCCCATGAAGGACTTTGAGGATCTCATCGACGCCAACGGCTTCGTCGAGCATGCCAAGTTTAGCGGGAACCGGTATGGGACGAGTAAGATGACCATTGAGGAGCAGAGCGCGAAGGGCAAGGTTGTGGTTTTGGATATTGAGATGGAGGTATGTTATTACAGCTTCTTTCCTTCTTCCTCCCCCCCACCCCCTCAGCTACCATCTACGACTACGACATGATCCGTAGAAGAGAGGAAAAAACTAATAGTCACTCCACACAACAGGGCGTCAAGCAAATCAAAAACTCCGACATCCCCGCCCGCTACGTCTTCGTCGCGCCCCCCTCCGAAGAGATCCTCGAGAAGCGCCTCCGCGGCCGCGGCACCGAGACCGAGGAGAGCGTGCAGAAGCGCCTGACCCAGGCCAAGCGTGAGCTCGAGTACTCCAAGACTCCCGGCGTTCACGACATCATCATCGTTAACGACGATCTGGAGACCGCCTACAAGCAGCTTGACGACTTCATCTACAAGTCGGCGTAGGAAGGGCATATAAAGTAGACAAAAATGGTGGTCGAATTAAACGGATATGGGTTTTCGATTATATATTTGACAAAAGCGAGGCGATGTGGGAAAATAGAAGCGATAACACGAGAACGATGCTTACTGTGTCAAGACTCCTTCGGCTCAAAGCAGATAGACAGTCACTTTATAGAGAGCGCTTGCATATTCTTTTTAATAAAAACAAGGAAAAAAAGTTACTGCGTTGACTAGGTATCGAAGCGGACTCTGGATTAGAGCACGGGGGGGTAACCGAAATAATTAAAACATAAGAAAAATAGCGAGCAGCCTCTCCTTCATAACAAGGGACAGGAAAACCAAATAAGAAACAAAAAGAAGAAACGCGGAAGAACCTTGGGACTCGGGGGGGGATAACAAAGTAACAAAACAAGAGAGGGCGCGTGGGAGAGAGAAGCACCTGGTTCATTCGAAGCGCGAATCCAAAAAGAAAACCTTTAGACGCCCAACAAGAATGATCGAGGCCACAACTAGCTCCTCCAATTAGACTCTATACCCATTCGATACCTCACCAGCGCCAGGACATAAGACACCGGTGATCATCCTCAACTTTTGCCGTTTCCCAAAGTCTCTTCCACGGGTATGGTGAAATAAGGCGGCAGGTATATCGTAGAATCGATGAAATTTTTGTTCTCGGGAAGGGTTCGCTTCGCTATAAAAACCATGACAGCTGAATCAAGGGTTCATCAGGGCAGATGGCCGACATCAATGTAACCCTCAACTCCGGGGACCTCTCAAGGCCGGGAAGGAGTTGGTGAAAATCAAACTGTGCGTCGAACTTAGTACCCGTTCATTGTCATCCGTTGTGAGTTCCGGCTGAGCTCACGATCAGCCGCCGGGCTGATTGGCCGGCTACCAGCGCTATGCGCCGAGTTCTCCTTGAGGGCAAGCAGCTGCTTGGCACGGAAGGTCTCGTAATGGATCTGAGAAGTGGTCTCGATGAGATCTTGGAGGTGCGTGCGGAGGAGGAAGTTGCGGAGGTAGACGAATTCGCAGTGGTTCTCATCCTCGACGTTGATAACGCCCCATCGGTTCTGTCGGCCCCTAACCTGCTTGCCGTTGACAATAATGGACTTCTCGGAACCGACAACAGCGAAGGGGATAAGGCTCTGCAAAGGTGTCCGGTTAGAAATTGACCTCTTCAACTCCTTATTCGGTGGGCTCGTTTGCGCCAACGATGTTTTGACCTACCTTGATCTGGGCGTTCATGGCACGCTCCTCATCATCAAACTCCTCGTTGTCATAGGGGTACATCTTCAGGTTGTGGAAGGCAAACTCCTCCTTGATGCGCTCCTTGAACTCCTGGCGCTCCTCGAGAGTCAAGCTGTCGGACTTGGCAATGACGGGGACGACGTTGACGACATCGGAGAGCTTCTTCAAGACAACGATATCAATGGGCTTGAGCGAGTGGCCAGAGGGCTGGATGAAGAAAAGGCAGCAGTGGATACGGGTGTCCTGGATGTATCGTTCACGCTGGGCAGTGAGCTCCTTGCGGAGGTAGGCGGAGTGCTGGTCCTTGATATACTTGACAATGGGATCCCAGCAGCGGTCGTTGTTAACGAGATCGCCGTATCCGGGAGTGTCAACAATGTTCAGTCGGAGGCGCACACCGTTCTCCTCAATAATGTGGGACACGGAGTGGATCTCGGTGGTGGTTCGGACGGGCTCGTCGGGGAGCATGCGTCCCTTGGAGTCAATAAGGTGAGACGCGAACATGGTGTTGATGAGAGTGGACTTTCCGAGACCAGTCTGGCCTAAACACAGAACAAAACAGTTAGCAACCTAATCGGTGAGGGCAGAATGATGACAGCTTGAGATAGGTCGATGATCGACGGCAACGCGAACGTGGCTCGTCCACGACGCCGGGCAGAGACCAAGGGAGTGAGGCCATACCAACGCAGATGACGTTGAACTGGAAACCACGTTTCAAGAGCTTGCGCTCGATCTGGGATGTGATGCTGTCAAAACCGACATGGCTCTTGGGGTAGATGGTTGTGGAGGCCATTGTTGCTATTCGGGGTCCGTCCCGGTGCGAAACGAATTGAGAGAAGGGGGCGTGTTTGTCGGTCAGGGGAGATAAGGTTAACAGGTTCAGAGAGACGCGGGCTCGATATTACAGGAAGCTGACGATGAAGTTATCTTATGGCGAAAGGCTGCAATTGCCAAACAAATGTTACAGCAGTATGAACTGGAGATGGGCAGATACCGTGAGGACAGCAAAAAGAGGTAGATCAGATGGACGGGGGGCCGAGAGAGTTTGTTTCAACGGTTAGAAAATGATACTTTTTACTGCTGGTCCGTACGATTAGGAGATTCATTTAGCAGAGCGCACCTGCCACCTGCAATAATTTTCCAGCCTGTTATTTGGGCTGGGGATTGGCAGCCCAGAGCCAGGGGGGCTAGGGAAGGGGAAAGGGGGAAATGGACCCAGTCGCAACTGCCAATTGGTCTGCCTCTGGTCTGTGCGCATTCCGCTCGATGATTGGCTCCTTCTCCTGGACCGCAATTCTACGGAAAGTACTGAGGTACCTCAGAGAGGCACTAAGTATCAAGTACCCAGGTACCGTCGGATGAAGTTCGGGTGTGGAAATAATTTTGAGCCCATGGCGTGAAAAGTGAGGATGCTATGATCGAGCAGTATCAAGCTTGCCATCAAAGCCAGTGTCCTCGAGGTTACGACCGTCGTAGCGAGACCCTTCCTGCCAACCCGACGCCGAAGCCGAAAGAGCGGCTCATTCGAAGTTTACTCGAGCGGTGCAACGAACACGACCCTCAGGTCCGCCGCAATTCTTCGCCTTCCATCGCCAGTTCGAACTTCGTCAAGGGCATATCTACACAACCATGGCTGTCGCAGCGGCGCATCAACTGCGGATGGCCCCGGGCCTCGCGTCCATGCTTCTCCCTCGGGTCTCGGCCCCGATAATACTCGCTTCCTCCCGATGGGCCACCGTCTACTCCCACGAGGTCACCCACCCTCTCCTCCCTTCCCTCTCTATCGGTATTCCTGGCATCCAGCTCAGCCTACCCTCGTTACTCGGCGACATATGGGAGTCCATCCTTCGTGCCGTCCCCAAGAAGAAGACATCCCACTCGAAGAAGAGACACCGACAGATGGCCGGCAAGGCGTTGAAGGACGTCAATTCGCTGTGCAGGTGTCCGGGGTGTGGTCAGACGAAGCGTATGCATCGACTGTGCCCTCATTGCATGGAGAGTATGTGAATATTCCTTGGAATCTTCGTGCAGAACAGCTAACTAACATATCCCAGGGATACATCAAGTATGGAAGGAAGATAACTCGTCTGGGAAGTTTGTTTGAGGGTGTTATGTGGAGGATCTGAGCCCGCCGAAGCTCTCGTGTATAGATGTTGATCCCGCATCACTTCCCCATTGTAGACACTGGTGTACATCATTGGCGTTTTGGGCATATAATCAATGTAACACTATCTCTTTTGCCTCTCAGTATACTGTTCTATTGTGTCATGCATCGGTGCTTTTCCCGGCGTGGATGATATTGATGGTTTAAGAGCAGTTCGTCCGGTTACGCGCTATATTGACAAGAGGGACATACACGGTACGCCACTGTTTAAGAGATGTGGAAGTCATAAGTGGGATTGATGTGAAGGACGGTGTCGATATGTTGATATCACGCCCAACTTGAGCGTCCATTCTGGATATATAAGTTTGAGCGTTGCCAAGAGACACAAGAGCCACCATGGGGTTGCCCTTTCCGCACTGCTCCGATGCGTGGGCCGTTTTTCCTCGTAGGTGCATTCTCTCGGACTCTAGAACAGACGTCTTCTCTAAGATTGATGACTGGTGCGGTGGGAACCGTATGAGTCGGATCGTTCTGTAGTCCTTGATGGGCTTCTCCACTGTTTGTGATTCGATCCGGCAGGAGGGTCGCAACAGAAGGCTTCCTTACCTGTTGTGCTCAATAATTACATTAATTGATACATCAAATACCCAGAAAGAAGAGAATAATCTGAACCGGGTGTGTGTTCGGAGGGGTCACAGAAGCTGGGGAAACGCGCCAGAACTACTGAGGTCGAGGTAAGTTTTTGGGGAGCCAGACCAATATTAACCCCACCATCAATGAATTGACATTTCAATTCACCTTAACACTCTCACACATCGCCAACTGCATCCTGTGCTCATCACCTTTGACGCACCCAGACGAATACGTGCAGTCATGGTATTTATCCCCTGATCTTACGAAAGCGTTGGGATTAATAGTCGCTAATTTATGTTCAGTCAAAACAATATCTCACCGTCCATACTGTGGACAACGGTAAGCATCAATGATCAGTCTAGCCCCCCACTCCACTACCTGAAGTGAAGCATAGCTGCCCTGCTCTTCATCTCATCGCTGACCATTCCCAGCCCACCTTACCGACATATTCGCCCTTGCGGCAACTCCCAAGGCCATCCTCTCAGCAAGCGGCTCCTCCAGCATCAACGTCCACGAAACCACCACACCTACCTTCTCACTCACCCAAACCATCAGCGCCGCCCACCCATTAGGCTGCCATCACCTCTGCACATCCCGCAACGGCAAAGTAGCCGCGAGCGCCGGTTTTGGTGGCGAGATTAAAGTATGGAGTCTCGACCCCGACTCTAGTGAGTGGGTCACACACTCCGAGATCCCTAAGGGCGCCGTGAAGGACGCATCGATATGGGCTATCGCTCTCAACGAGAATGGACAGTACTTGGCTACCACGACCAGGGATGGCAAGGTCATAGTCTGGGACGTATTTGATAAGAATAGCCCCAAGATTATTCGAGAGTACGAGACGGGTAGTGGGAACTCGGGTAGCTTTGGAATGTGTGTGGATTTGAGCGGCAATGGCAAGTACACTGCCAGTGGACATCAGAACGGCACCGTCTACGTTTTCAACAACGATACAGGAAGGCTTGTATATTCATTAACAGGTACGTCTCCTATCTCCCTTCGAATAGAGAGCTCTGTTTTCGGCGGTGTGTGTGCAGATTGGCTAACTTGGCCTAGGTCTGGCGAACGCGACCCGGGCCGTCGCCTTCTCACCTGGCTCTACAAGACTCGCAGCTGCGGGAGATTCCGCTGTCATAGCCCTCTACGACATGCAACACGGCGAACATGTTGGCAACCTCACGGGCCACTCCGCGTGGGTAACGTCCGTCGACTGGAATGACAGCGGCGAGTTTCTTCTCAGTGGCGCCATGGATGGCAAGGCCAAGGTCTGGTCTGTTGAACGGAAGGTCTGCGTCGCTACCCATAGTGAGACGGATAAGCCGCTGTGGTCTGTGAAGTGGTTGCCAAAAACGGGTAGGAGTGAGTTCTTTTGTACGGCGGGGTCCAACCGGAGCCTTTCGTTCTACAGGGAGGCTACAGGAATTTAGGTGATGATGCTGGAATGAGATATCCTGGTTTTTAATTCGGAATAGACAAAATTCTGCACATTTCATCCATCCAGCCTTAGATGAAGCTGAACACTGCCTCGTCAAGATCAGTGAGATGGGTGGATTCACGTGACCTCGCTCCAGGCTCGCGTTGCCCCGCCAAAATTGCCTTGATATCATTTGTCCGTCTTACCACCATCTCCAAATCGAGGTGAACGAACTGAATTGAAACCTCAACCTTATCGAAATATCTGGGATATCCTCTAAGAATTGAGCAGATTCCATACTTACGGAGCACTTCCCGGCCTAGAATATTGTGACATCACACACTCTTATTCTCGAATCATTAATACTCCTTCACTCAGCTGATTTTCGCTACCCCTCTTCGTTGACATCATTCACATCAATTCACAATGCCCGTCACCCGACGATCAACAGGCGGCAGTCGAGCCAGACCCGGCCCCGAAAAGGGCCAATCGACCATTAGCTTTGCCAGCCGCGTAACGAAGGCCGTCCCTAAGGATGTCAAGAAAGCTGCCGTCTCCGAACCCTCCGCCCCCAAGAAGGCGGAGGTGAGAACCCCCTCCAAGGAGGAAGAAGAGGAGGTCGAAGAGACTCCCGTCGAAGAGGAGGAGGAAGAGACCCCCAAGGAAGGCGAACACGTTCAAGTTAGTGCTGCTCCCGAACCGGCGGAAGCGGAGAGTGACGAGTTCGAGGTGTTGGCGGAGAAGATGACGGAGGCTGAGATTGAAAAGTATTGGTCTGGAATTATGAGCGCTAGACTTGCGATGCCGGTACATCAGGAGGACTTGACTGTTCACGAGAAGATTTTGCGATATTTCGACGTTTCATCACAGTATGGAGTAAGTGATTGTTCTATTTCTTCTTTGTTTTTGTATTTGGCCGTTGCGCAAGTAGGCGTTGAATTTCAGGGGCTAACCTTCTCTAGCCGAGCATCGGCATAGACAGGACCAAGCGCTGGAAGCGGGCGGAAAGGCTTGGTCTTAACCCACCCATCGAGGTTCTTGCGGTCCTTATGAAGGAGCACAAGAAACATCCCAAGGCGAACACGGAGGTGTCTTCAATAGATGAAATCATGAGTCACACTGCCGCTGGAGCGTGAGCCCCCTTTTTCTGCTTTACGGCAATCTCATTTTTTGTGATGATAGGTGGGAACGGTGTTATGGCGTCTGGCTTGAGGCATTCTCTGTTTTCGGACCCAAGTGGCACTGTTGAACTGTTTATTTCCTGCGGAGCGTTTGTTTTGCTTTTGAATCAATTCGCGATGTAATACTTGAAATGAAGAAAAAAATCGGTTCGCCTCTAGTCTGTCTATCTCTACATTGACTTTTCTGTATGCATGCACTCTAGTACCAGATGCTTCTAGTCCTGTGATGTGTCAAAAGCCCCTCTTCTCCCTTCTGTTCCCGCTCTTTGATGGTATCATATAAGAAAAAGTCGATCAAAATTGCATTGACCTGGGCGTCGGGATGGTTCCTCAAGATCTCCCTCTTGATCAGCTCAACGCACCATATACTGCATCCTAAAAGAGAGTTAACACAGCACACGTTATTTCACAAATGCGTCTTGGAAGAGGGCCTTCTTAAACGTACCCCGAATTTGCAGCTCCCAATAGGTTCCAGAGCCAATCACCTTGCGCTGCTTGATGGACGAGACAAGAGAGGGACTGTAGTACAAGCAACCCATAGCGTTCAGGATCTGGGGCACTCTATAATCGGCAAACATTGTGATCTTGTCAATGTCATAAAAGTCGCCGTAATCCTGGCCGTCGAAGCAAGCCCACACATCGGCAACGAAGATTTGGGCGCGCTTGAGAAAGCGGACAGGGCGCCGTCGCCCCTCGAATGTGAACTCGTCGCGGAAGCAAGAGAAGTCACGGGCGAGGATGTTCACGAGGGCAGCGGCGGAGCCGTTTGCGGACCAGATGAGCTCTTCCAAGCTGCATCCGTAATTCTGCCAAATAACAAAATTAGTGACTCGCGTCGGGCGAACGTCCACGATCTCGGCCTTTTCAAAACAGAAACGCAAGTAAGTAGAGAATTCTATTATACCTCGTATAGAACCTTCCCGGCTTCACGTAGACAAGTAAGGCGTTCCTCAATCATCGGCATCTCTTCTTCGGTGGCCGATCTAAAGACGTGCTTCAGAACTTTGAGAGTGCACTCATCCTCACTTTGCCAAAAGTCCGAGCTCGTGATAGGAATTCCTGAGCGAAAGGGTTAGGATGCTTGCCCAAGATCCGGGAGATAGTGAATCGTATTGATGTCGTTATGGAAGGCTGACCTTCTTCAAGAGCCCTCTGCAAAGATGCGACAAGACTCCAATATCCTGTCCAAGTCTGGCCGCGATACTCAACCGCGAACCTCTCCTCTTCAGGTAGCTCAGACCAGAACGAGAAATTTAGGAGATCCATGGTAAAGATGAAAGCTAGGGTACTTTCATCCTTAGTTTTTGGATGAAGTTCATGCTCTGACCATGTCGACGTAGAGTACCCCTTTTGCTTCATCAAGTGGTAAATGGTGACGGCCGCTGCCTTGCTCGCCCTCATATCGATGGCAACATCAATTGAGTTGTCATAGACATGTTCGGCACCCTCCAGAACGCCGGTATCCGGTTCATCATCAACTTTTAATTTCCCCTGGATGTGCTGGCGGAGAAGTTCCAGGAGTTCGGGATCGGCCTCGTCGTCAGACATGGTTGGCTTGCAGGCTCGATGGGGCACCACGAAAGAACCGAAACAGAAGAGAGTCGTATGGGAGTTTTACAGGCCGACTTCTCCCCCTTATACGGGTCTATCGAGCACGGGAAAGGCAAACAGGAGACTCAGAGACAAACTTTTTCCCTCGATTGTGTAGATAGTCGGTCAATATCTCCTTAGTTCGCTGGAATGGCAAACAAGTCTACCGCCTCCTTCCCCCAGAGCGCAATCTCGTCTTTACGTAAGCCTCCATCTTGCGGTACAAGTCTGTTTCATGATTGAATTGGACTGAGCAAACAAGGGTAGAATGATGGATAAGAGGGAATGAGATTGCGAGCGATCCTTTTAATGGCATATTATCAATATTTTCTGGTTTAATTGTCGCCGTGAACGGGGATGGGCTGATGAAGAACCATTCTTGACACCAGACCACGGCTTCGCACCCGAGTCGTCGTTCAGGATTGATGCAGCTGGGAGAAGATGGAGGGTGTTACCAAATCGATTGGGTTGAGCCGCCTGGCATGAAAGACCAACACTAGTTGCACCTTGCACTTTGATTCCTTGAATTATTGGTGTACATCAGTGTTGGAAACTTGAACCTTCTTCAGGGACTGTCTCCTACTTCATAAATGTACTGAGCGAGTGGATGGCAGACTGCGACAAGACCAGTACATTGTCTGTACTAAAATTCCCGCTTCAGCACCGAACCCAAAGCGCCCCACCAAAGTCACTTTGAGGTCACGCTCGAATGTCGAAATCCATCGATCGACTTTTAAATCTTGCCTGCCCATCCTGACTGCAGCCTCGCCGCGTCGCACGTCCAACTGCAAACATTCTCGTTCACCTCTTTCCGCCCTTTCCCCCTCAATTCTCTCGCCTGCACACGACCAACCCCCACATCTGATTACGGCGCCCTTCACCACCGGATGGTCCTCTTCTCCTGACGTTGACATCGATCGGCTCGCGCCAAATCGCGATCAAGATGGCTGTCACTCGTGATACTTACAATCAGCAAACGCTGGGCGCAAACCTTAACGATAAGCTCAATCAGGTATGCATGTCTGTGTTTGATCGATACTATTTTCGCCTGGACTCCAGACACGAGGGCGGCCACACCCGTGGAGTTGAGCGTGACAGGTCGTCATTCTCGCTCGCTCGCACCTCGCTGAGCATCCTACCGCTCGTCACTAGCGAACCCTCGTGCCTGGTCGCGCAGCTGTCTTAGGCCTCGGAGAGTGCTAACTTTCTGGTGAACAGTCCAAGATTCTCATGGTTGGAGCGGGAGGAATCGGATGCGAGCTCTTGAAGAACCTAGTCCTCAGCGGCTTCCGCGACGTCCACATCGTTGACCTCGACACGATCGATCTCTCAAACCTTAACCGACAATTCCTCTTCCGACACGAACACATTAAGAAGTCGAAGTCTCTGGTACGCCTCCATGCGATCCGTAATGGCCCCTGTCCATCTCGGAGTATTGACTTGGTTCATTTTACGTAGGTTGCGAAGGAAGTTGCACAAAAGTTCAACCCCGACGCCCAGATCACCGCATATCACGCAAATATCAAAGACAGCCAATTCGGAGTCGAATGGTTTCGGGGATTCAACCTGGTGTTCAATGCGCTCGACAACCTCGATGCGCGACGCCACGTCAACAAGATGTGCCTCGCTGCGGACGTACCGCTGATCGAGAGCGGCACGACGGGCTTTAACGGGCAGGTTCAGGTAATTAAGAAGGGCGTGACTGCTTGCTATGACTGTAGCCCCAAGGATACTCCAAAGTCGTTTCCTGTCTGCACCATTCGCAGTACACCAAGCCAGCCCATCCACTGCATTGTGTGGGGCAAGAGCTATCTTCTGAAGTAAGTTTTTCGTCGGCGGCGGTAACCAGAAATTTTTGTGGAAATTTCTATTAACGCTTCTCGCCTATATAGTGAGATATTCGGCACCAGCGAGGACGAATCCGCATTCGACCACTCGGTGGACGCTGATAATGGTACGTTTATTAAGCCTTCTCGCTGCATACATGCGTTGTACCTAACAGAGCCGTCTAGCGCAAGAAATTGAAGAGTTGAGGAGGGAGTCGGCGGCTCTTCGAAAGATTCGAAATTCTGTCGGCACCCCGGAATTCCCCCAGATGCTCTTCGACAAGGTTTTCTACACAGACATCGAAAGGCTACGGTCCATGGAGGACATGTGGAAGTCACGAAAAGCCCCGGACGCGGTCAAGCACGACGATCTTATGAGCAAGGCCTCGGAGGCGCTCGCCGCGAAAGACTCGCTTCTCCACGATGGGCAAAAGGTGTGGACTCTGGAGGAGAGCTTGGTGGTATTCCGGGACAGTTTGGACCGGCTCAGCAAGCGAGTTCTAGGGATGAAGAAGAACAAAAAGCCCGAGGACCCCGAGCCCATCATCACCTTTGATAAGGATGATGTGGACACGCTTGATTTCGTGGCGGCGAGTGCCAATATACGGTCAACTCTCTTTGGCATTGACCGGAAATCGCGGTTCGATATCAAGCAGATGGCTGGAAATATCATTCCTGCTATTGCGACGACGAATGCCATCGTTGCTGGATTGTGTGTACTACAGGCGTTCAAGGTTCTCAAGGGAGAATATGACCAGGTCAAGGAGGTTAGTAGTACCAGCACCGTTGCTATTTTCCCTATTCCTCTCACTAACTAGTCGACTTTTAGGTCTTCTTAACGCCTTTCGCTTCCGCCCGACTCCTTGCGAGTGACAGATCTCGCGCGCCAAACCCCAACTGCCCGGTATGCGGCACCTATCAGACGAGCGCCTATGTCGACATGACGCGAGCTACCCTCAACGATCTTGTAGAGGACTTTGTGAGGCTCGGGTTGGGTTATGGTGACAAGGAATTCATCGTCAGTAGCGAAGTCGGCATCCTTTACGATGTTGACGAGACTGAAAACCTCAATAAGAAGTTGACTGAGCTCGGTATGTACTTCCTTTTCTCCCCTTTTTATTCTCTTTGGCGTGAGCTACTCGTCTAACTTAAACAGGCATCCACAAGGACTCCTTCCTGACCATTGTTGACGAGGACGACGATGACCCCTTCGTAAATGTCCTGGTCAATATCCAAGATTTGTACGTCCCCCCACTCATATCAGGGCACGATCCCTCTTGGCCCACGACCTAATAACCGACTCTCTTGTAACAGGAAAGAACCCGATGAAAAGCCAATCAAGGGTATCGCCACGGACCAGGCTCCATCTATTCCCAGGAAACCCAAGGCGGAACCGCCTCCAGAAGCCGTAACAACTAACGGAAAGTCCGGCGCCAATGGAGTCCATGCGACGGAGCCCGATGCGGCGAAGTCGCTCAAGCGCGCCCGTCCCGACGATGACGACGATGTGCTAGAGGTTAAAAAGGCCAAGACGTCGCAAGTGGACGTACCAGACGACGATGTCGTCATCATCGAGGACGAGGGCGCGATCTTGATCGACGATTGATTGGAAAGAGACGCGCAAAATTTTGTCTTTTTTAAAAGAACGGCCTTGAGCCTGGGCTCACACAAGACCAACGCTCAATCCGCCGTCAATGTTGAGGATACAGTTGTTTGCATAGCGGTTCGTCGCCAGGAATAGGGCGGCGTGTGCTACCTCACTAGGGTGGCCATATCTACCGAGAGGAATCTGCTCTGGCTTGATGGGGATGTTCCCTACAGCTAGATTTTTGTGGAATCATGTGTATATTAATAGACCTGTACAACAAGGAGGAGAAGGGCATTAAGAAGGGCGAGAAAGGGAAATGTGTACGGCATCGGTTTTGTTTTTCTATGGGGGATGCATACGGCAAGAGGCAAAGGGAGGGCTGATGTGTGAGGAGAAGAAATTGGGTCCACTTACATTCAGTCATTCCGGCTTGGATGTAACCGGGCACTAGGCAGTTGACCCGGATGCCGAGGGGACCTAGCTCTGCGGCCAGAGATCTAGTTAGACCTGGAGAGTCAGAGGGCATGATTAGTGTGAGTCTTGACGGGCTGTGGCATGTTGATTCCGAGGTCTTCATAGAACTTGCCTATGATGCCAGCTTTGGAAGCGGCGTAGATGGAGGAACCGCGGCCGCCGTGGGTGCCGAGGACACTCGCCATGTTGATAATACAACCTGTTGTTTGAGATTGAGTTTAGTTTTTTTTTTTTTTTTCTACAATGTATTCAAAATTGCGTTGAATTTTTTTTCTCGCCGGTTCTTGACTTACAATCGGGTGCGGCTCGCATCAAGGGGCGAGTGGCCGCCTTGCAGGCTTTGATGGTTAGTGAGAGGTTAGATTCGAGGAGACGATCGATTTCATCGTAGTCTGTTTTGAAGAGGAGGCTGGACTGAGGTATTCCAGCGGCGTTTACGAGGACATCGATCTTTCGTTCAGCCTATACAACAACATTAGAGGGGCTCAAGAATGGTCTTACTTGCTCCCAACTTAGGGCGGGCATATCTATGAGAAGGACGGAGGTAACCTACAGCAATGATATCCTTAACCTCGCCTCCCTCACGACCTACGACAAGGTATCTATGGCTACTCTCACCGCTGGCCGTCCGATCTACGCTCTTACGGTTTCCAGCCGAGTCCGCTTCTAGATTTTCGGAGGTACTTGAGACCACGGCTTGCAAGGCCGCCCGGAGCTTGTCCTCGTTCCGGCCGAGTAACGTGACGCGAGCTCCGGCGCGAGCCATTTCGGCGGCTATGGAGGCGCCGAGGGCTCCGGAACCTCCGGTGATTAGGCAGTGGCGGCTATGGAGGGAGATTGTGGGCCGGAAGGCCTTTGACGCTAGAGAAGCGGCGGCACGGACGGAGGTCATGAGTATGAAGGTAATTGGGCGGACTGCGATTGGGTGAGAGGATTAACTTGTGATGAGCGAATGGAAAGGGGTACGCGGTGAGATGATGACGGTATTGAGGCGTGAGTTAATTGAATGAATGAAAGTATGTTGGTGGTTGTTCCGGGTCGTTTTCATATGACGTGCGGTGCTGTGATGAGCTGGAGTTTTGCAAGGAAGCGGAACTGTTGAACTTTCACAAGCTTCGATGCTATGAACTTACTTCGTGGAAGGATCGAAGGGTTGATGGATCAATCAACCCATTCGCTCCATTCCAATTTGATTCGGGTGGATGCCAGCTCGAATGAGCTCGACAGGTGGCGTCACAGGGCGGCGTTGAGTGGGCCAATTCACCTGGCGGGGCCGTTTTTCAGGGGTTCAGCACTTGACAAGACACTGCAACACACTATGGGAACGCTGGGCGTGGGCCGCAAACTGGTACTTGTCCACTAAGAATTAGCCCAAGATCAAATGAAGCCTCGGTGCCAAGCCGAGGGAACTTTGTTCTCTGTTCAATTGTTTCCTTGGTGGGAGCGAAGAGCGAAGCGAGAAACACGCGGAAAACATCGATTATTACGCAACAATACGATCTCTACCGTACAAATTGTACATGCAGAACCCTCTCAATCTCGACCTGCACAATTGATACTACTTCATAGAACGATTCCGCACCAACCCCTCTCCCCAATTCCCCTCGTTTCGACTCCGTCCGCGCCCTCGACCTCCTCGAATGCGATCCCCCGTTCTTCCTTCTGGCACGAACCGCTAGCTCTCCCGACGACGAACCGTGAATGTTATCGGCTCTCCACTCATGACTCTCGCCGTCCCCGTCCCGCATTCAGCGCCGGGAGCGCTCGACAAGATTGCGACAATTGAGGATGTTGCCGCTGCGTCGAAGAAGGATGGCGACGTGCGCACGGCGCCGGATGCGGGATTGAGGAGTTTAGACCACTGTACGTCTTGTTAAAAAGGTCCTCACGGGACCTTGCTTCTTCGGAGAGAATTCGTAGAATTCGTGTGTGGCAGGCAGGCTGTCACCTGAAGGAACGGATGCTCTGGGGGGGAGCGTCTTTTCCGTGTGCTCTTTCGCTGACAAGAATCGCGCAGACAAAAGAGCGCTTCCTACCTGGCGGTATGCCATTCGGCAGTTCCTCCTCCCCATCATCCGGTGGGAGACGCCGTACCTGGCCTATTTCCAGGGCGCAGTTCGGACGCCGCTTCTCGATAGTTACTTTGCCATCACCGCGAACCTTGGTACCCATACTTTCTACATGGTCGGCCTTCCTCTACTCTTCTGGTGCGGTTATTCGTCGTACGGAAAGGCGTGAGTAAATGTTGGTCCGCATGCTGTCAGTGCTTATCTACTCTAACGTTACTTTTAGACTCGTCCATGTCCTCGCATCTGGCGTCTTCTTTACCGGTTTTATAAAAGATATGCTTTCGCTTCCCCGACCCTTATCTCCTCCCCTACACCGAATTACCATGACCGGATATGCCGCCTTAGAATACGGCTTCCCATCAACTCATAGCGCCAATGCCGTCTCAGTGGCGTCGTACGCGCTCCTCCTCCTTCGAGACCCCGAAAACCCCCTCTCCGAAGGCATGAAGACTGGCCTCGAGTACCTCGCCTACTTTTACGCGTTTTCCATCGTCATTGGTCGACTTTACTGCGGCATGCACGGGTTCCTAGACGTAATCTTCGGTTCGATCCTTGGCCTCTTCATTGGCGTCGTCGAGTTCTACTACGGCCCTGAATTAGATCTATATATGTACAATAGTTCGTGGTTCGCGCCACTCATCGCCACTCTCGTTATCATTGCCCTGGTCCGCATACATCCCGAGCCTGCCGACGACTGTCCCTGCTTCGACGACAGCGTCGCCTTCGCCGGCGTCGTCATCGGTCTCGAGTGCGGCACGTGGACCTATGGCCGAACGGCCTGGGACCCTTTCATCGGCCACGCGCACGGCCTCCAATCCATGGACATCACGAAGCTCTCCTGGTACATCCTCCTCGCGCGGCTCGTCATTGGCGTCGCCATCATCTTCGTCTGGCGGGAGGTCACGAAGCCGGCGTTGCTCAAGTTCCTGCCGCACATCTTCCGCGTCATCACGCGCGCCGGCTGGATCCTGCCGAGACGCTTCTTCAAGCCCGCCTCGCAGTACCAGACGGTCTCGCCGAAGCTACGGCTCGATAACGTCTTCCCTGCTGTTTCGGACCTGCCCCGCGTGGTGGAGAGTATGCGCCACCCCAACAGCCGCGGCAGATCAGTGTCCGTCGGTCCGCAGAGCGCCGCTGATGCGTACGAGACCCTCGCGTACCGTGAGCGGAGGAGGAGGGAGAGCATCGGGAGCAATGGGAGCTTGAGGAGCAAATCGAGTCTTACGGACTTGAAGGAGAAGAGCGGCGGCCACGAGGAGGTAAATAAGCTGCACGAGACGAGGCAGAGTCTGCTGAAGCAGTACGAGAGCATGATGGGTGAGGGCGAGGTGCTCGTGTCGCGGACGGGCGAGAATGGGAAGGTGGATGTGTATGCGGCAAGAGGGGATGGGCTTGATGAGACGGAGATGTTCTCGAGGTTAGTGAGGCCGCGAGTGAGGTATGATGTGGAAGTTGTGACCAAGTTGGTGGTCTATGCAGGTAAGAAACACTTTTGTGAAAGCTCCGTCGTGGGGGATTGAAGTTAACAGTGACTGTCCCTAGGCATCGGTTGGTTAGCCACGTCGATTATACCCGTGATCCTAGAGCTCATAGGCTTGGGCGAGAGCCACCTTCGATAAAGGCCCCAATCCTTGGTCAACTATCTTCTCGACGCTCCTTTCTCGACGCCCTTCTTCTCGCTAGTTCTTTTTCGGCGCACATTTATTTCCCTTCTTCTACTTCTTCTTCCTTTTCTTCTTCTTCTCTGTCGTCTAGTAATGACCAGGATTTGCGAGAGATATATAAGGAGACGACTTTTTAATCTCGACTTTTTTTTTTTTTTTTTTTTTTTTTCCTTAAAACATTGATTCATACAGCTTTTTATCTGTGATGAGATAGATGATGTTCCTGAGACGCTACGGTTTGCTTCGGCGGGGGTCTGGGATGAAACTGGATACTCTGGAACTTGATATGATAATCGAAATCTACATGACATCTTGCATGGGTACGGGGTTCTTCTGATCAATGTGACACTGGGGATATCCAAGGGGGCCTTGGCTGAGCTGTGGCTGGTCGGTTCTGCCCATCGCTGGAGGTGTCCTGTGCTGTTGATCAAGATCTTGACGATTGGCAGCTGATGGAGCAGGATGACCTAAGCGGAATTCGGCAACCTGGATGGTACAAACGAAACAAGATTCAAGCATCATCATCAATATTCTGGCGACGACAGGCCTTCCCTCGACAGTGATATGATTAATGCATCAAGAAGGGCGCCTCTCTTTCATAGCGATGACTTCAGCTTCGGCACTCGCGTTTATCATCACGGGAAACAAGAGGCTTACAAGCTGGGCAAGGAAGGACATGGGCTAGCCACACTGACCGACCATTCACAATCGCTGCTCAGGGAAGGGTAGTGCCCTAATCGTATGGTGCTCATTGCCAAGGCGACATCCTCGGTGGCCGTAGAACAAGTTGGAAGTTCTATCTCGTTCCTCTCTGGCAGAAATGAAAAAGAAGCCAATGTTGAAGATGCCGTTGAGAACTCTTCCACGATTATTCGCCTACGATATGATATGCATACAAGTATACATGGGTACGAACGACCACAGTCTGAAGACCAAACGAATGGTGGCAAGGAGTCAGTCAGTAGCACAATGCATGTTTCCCCTGGCTGCGGCTCAGGTTCCGCGGCGGATCAGCGATGCCATGCGATCCTACTGGATGGGTCTTTGTCGGTGAGAGACTTGCGTGCGGGGGAGGATGAAAGGGGGTGGGAGATAAGGTGGCAGCAAGATCTTATCAATCAGTTCGATCTTTGCTGTTGTCGCCATTTTACAGGGGTCGCCGTCGATGATTGTTTGTCGACCTCTGTTAAGATGCGGTTTATCTACTTCATAGTAACTATTGTTCGAAGCTGTCGACCCGGACGTCGGTCTCTACCGAAGGGAAGAGATACTCGCAACAATGAAGCCCATCGAATCCATTAAAACAACCAGTACTTCAGTACAGGCCACCTATTCCAACTACTTCTCTAACCGCCAGTGTATGTTCTAGCCTGGAGGTGTTTCTTCCTCCCAGGTTGGCCAGAGGTGTCCCTGCGAAGTAGGAATGAACAGCACCCATCAATTGATCAAGGTCAAGGCCACCATAAAATCCAGCCTGCTCTCTCCTTCTTTCCTGTCCTTTTCCTCGTGCTCGAGTCGAGAACTCCAAAGGGTCTTAGCGTGCGTCAGCATCTGCCCATGATCGGACCATTTTTTGGTCCCACCCCTCCAAACACGGTAAGGAACAGCAACCAACTTAAATCCGTTCTCCGCAAAACGATGAAGGAAGGAACAATTGAACAACCTGAATCCCAACGATTGAACATCAAATGAACATGGACAATTGTTGACTCAGCATGAAGCCAGGAAAATACGCAGTAAAATAGGGTTCCTTTTGACAGGAACGATGCACAGATTTGAGCAATGGTATTCGAAAAGACCTATTGAAGACTAACGTCACTACTTCACTACTCCGATACTTCGCTGTTCTCGTCCTGGTGGCGGTTCAGTCGGCTCCGTATACTGTGCTTTTAAGCTATGGCACAGTATGGTACAATTGTATACTCTCCAAACCCTTACAAACTAGGCAACATAATTGCTAGGAAGGGAGTATCGTCAGGGTATTATACAGTGCCGATTTCTACCCCATGCCCCATCCTTGGCAACTTGATTTCTCCGGCAATACTCCCCCCGACAGATCAATTAGTGGACTTCGTACACTGCACCCGACATTGAAGCCTGCCGCTACACTATATTCCACTACTGCATTCTGTATTTGACTCCTGCAACTCCATTTTACTTCACTCCACCTACACTTCATCTCAAGTTCCATTTGATCGTTTCAATTAATTCCTGCCAACAAAAAAAACTCCGAGGAACGGGAACACAGAAGGCTGAGGATTGTGCGCAGATGGACTGGCGATTCAAGTTCAGCTAACCTCACAGTCTAACACTGCCTTACGTCCCTCGTTTTACAATTCCGCCCTCGTCTTGGCTCCTGCTTCCCATCAATTACTAGAGTAAAAGGCGACGAATATCGAACCACAACCCCCGTCTACCTCTCACCACCCTCCCCCCCGACAGCCGTCACATGCAGCGCCGGAGCTCATCCCATCGGCCTCTGTTCTAGAGATGTCGCCCGAAGCAGATTTGGCGTCTCCACCAGCCGGCGGTGTCGTCGGATCCGACTCGGCGGCGACTGCCGTTGCCCCCCATGTTCGATTCGACGTTGACCCGCAGCTCGTCGGCGATAAGATAGATCCAATGAACCACGATGGGGACCCCGAGGAGCTCCCTGAAATCCAATGCGCCAAACCGGAGCCGACTCCGCTTCCTTCCTCGCCGAAACCGAATGATGCGATCAAGATTGATGTTGAGGATTCGGAATTGAGCGACCTTGACGACGATGTCCTCGACGTCCCCATGTCCGACGCTCCCCCTGCCGAGAATGCACCTCCACCTCCACCTGTTGATGATATCGGCGAAATCGTACCGGACCATTGGTCGGGGACTGTCCCTGTATTCAAGCCGACCATGCACCAGTTCAAGGACTTCAAGCTCTTCGTACGACGGCCCGCCCCCTTCGCTCCAACGTATCGCTGTCCGTCGAAGGATGCATGGAAGTCGCTAACACTTTTTATGACACTAGATGACCAAGGTCGACTCTTACGGCATGAAATACGGCATCATTAAGATCATTCCCCCCCAAGAATGGAAGGACGCGCAACCCAGGCTCGACGAACTTATAAAACAGATCCGAGTCCGAGACCCCATCAAGCAGGAGATTATGGGCTCGAACGGTGCCTATCGCCAAGTCAACTTTATCCATGGCCGAACATATACCTTGCGACAGTGGAGGGAACTCTGCGAACAGAGCGAGCATCAGCCACCCGCCCGCCGGGGTGAGCGACGAATGAACCGCGAGCGCCCCAAAGCCGCACCTCGTCCCAAGCCGGCGCCCAAAGAGAAGGAGGATAATACTGGCTCGTCTACACCAAAGAAGCGCGGCCCCGGCAGGCCACCGAAGAGGAAGAAAGGTGCCGCCAATAAGCAAAAAGCGACGCAGAAAGAGACCCCGATCGAGGGCCGACCCATGACCCCAGTTTCAGATAAAGAGAATGTTGCTGGGAGCGAGAAATCGAAAGAGGTATCACCAACACCAGCAAAGACCGAAGATTCTCTAGAGGGCGCAAATGCCGACACGGCCATGTGTTCTATAGAGACTGAAGAGGACCACCAATCTACGCCTATTCGGCGAACGAGCCGTGGCGATCAAAAGATCAAGTCGAAAATCCAATCTACATCGGCTCGCCGCAAGTATAGCCGGCGCGAGGGCTCTGTCATGATTGACGAGGAGCACTTTAAGGATTTCGACTACTGGATGGACGTTTCCGAGTTTACTCCCGAGCGGTGCGAAGAGCTTGAAAAGATCTACTGGAAGACGCTTACCTATGCGCCTCCCCTTTACGGCGCAGACTTGATGGGCACTCTGTTCGACGAGAAAACCGATATCTGGAATCTCAATAAACTCCCAAATCTGCTGGATGTCATGGGCACCAAGGTCCCCGGTGTTAACACAGCCTATCTCTACTTGGGCATGTGGAAGGCCACTTTTGCCTGGCATCTTGAGGATGTTGATCTCTACAGCATCAACTATCTCCATTTTGGTGCTCCGAAGCAATGGTATAGCATTTCCCAGGCTGATGCTCGGCGCTTCGAGGCTGCGATGAAGAGCCTTTGGCCCACCGAAGCCAAGTCATGCAACCAGTTCCTACGACACAAATCTTTCTTAATCTCGCCCTCACACCTCCTCAAAGACTTCAACATTACCGTCAACAAATGCGTTTCTTATCCCGGTGAATTCGTCGTCACATATCCCTACGGTTATCATTCCGGATACAACCTTGGCTACAACTGCGCGGAGGCCGTCAACTTTGCGCTAGACTCGTGGCTCCCCATGGGAAAGATTGCCAAGAAGTGCGAGTGCGCCCTTGCGCAAGACAGTGTCTGGGTCGACGTCTATGAGATTGAAAGGAAGCTCAGGGGCGAGTCAACGGAATACGAGACCGAGGATGAATATGGTGAAGAATGGGACGAGGAAGACCCTTCGACTCTCCCGACGCCACCCGATACCACTTCCCCCATTGGCAAGGCGCCTGGTCGGAAGCGAAAGCGAGCTGCGGACGGCAAGGTACGAGAGCCGAAGCCCAAGAAGATCCGCCTGCGGCCCAAGTCTACCAAGGAGGAGCCTCCTTGCTGCCTCTGCCCCAACAGTATCCCTGGAGCGGAAACTCTGCCAACGGAGGATGGCCAAAAGGCACATCGAATGTGTGCGCTTTACCTGCCAGAGCCGTACATCGAGACAGTGGACGGCATAGAAACTGTCATGAACGTAGCTAGTGTCACCGCCAAGGAACGCAAGGACCTCAGATGCCTCTTCTGTCGATCAAAGAGGGGCGGGTGCGTGAAATGTTCGCACAATATGTGCTCGAGGTCGTATCACGCGACTTGCGCCGCTGCGGCCGGCGTCTTCGTCGAGGAGGGCGAGGTGCCGGTCTTTGGTGACGATGGCACCGAGTACAAGGAGCAGGCGTTTGAATTTAGTTGTCGGTTCCACAGGACGAAGCGTGATAGGCGCTTGGACGGCGATCAGCTTGAAAAGGATGATCGTGTTCGCAAGGCGGCCAAGGCGCTTAAAGCCGGAGATACTTGCCAGATCCAGTACTTCAAGGGGGATATTTTTGCTGGTGTGGTGGTTGAGAATCGGCAGGAAGAAGAGACGCTCTTGCTCGATGTCATTCCTAAAGGGTGCGTATTTGCTTTCGTTCGGTCTCCTTCTATTCTATTGTTAAATTTTCTGACGTTTTGATGATTATAGTGACCGTGTTGAAGCCGAATGGAAATGGCTGCTGCTTCCTGATCCCGGTGACTACCGGCTTCCCAAGGCATCGGCGAATGCGCTTCCTCTACCGGCTTCCCAGAAGGCCAAGAAGGAACTCAACGCAAAGCGTGCGGCTGATGAGACGCCCCGCAAGGACGCCCCGTTCGCTCCCGGCTACACATGGGCCGAATTCAGTTCTCACGATCCCGTCAACCCTGTCCAGGCCAAGGTCAACATATCTAAGATGGAAACACTGTGGCACTACCTGGGCGAAAATTCCACGGATGCTAAGGCTCAATATACCGACGACCTGGCCCGGCGCCAGCACAACCCCAAGAGCAATTTCCTGGACACTATTCCCAAACCGCCGAAGCCGCCGAGGCCGGCACCGGCTGCAAATATGGTGGGACAGGAAGGAGGGGCATCTGTGCCACGACCATATACTTATAAACCGAGACCTCCGTCCGGGGCCGCGATGCATAGCGGCGTGGTTCCCAATACACATCTCTCTGGATCCACCGCGACAGCCAGCGGTGGTGTTGGGATTGGATCGGCGCTGCCATTTGGCACGGATCCCCGATTCCGGGTTTCTGGATATCAGCCTCAACATATTTTCAGCGCACATCAAGCACCGCAGCCAGCTACTGGTCCCAACCGCGTGGCAGCAGGTGGAGCTTACAGCAGTCTTGCCACCAGCCAACCTCCTCAACACATATTCCGGCCTCAATATCAGACCCCCTCGGCTCAAGCCCCCAGTCCTTATTACGGCCACTACAATAGTGTGCCACCATCCCCCGGCGGCCGAGGGTACTTCGAAATCTCCCAGTGGTTTCCTCCAGGTTATGACCCTGGTAGGGAGGCGCATCTTCAACTCCAGCGAGCTCAAGCAGCTAGGCTTCTCGCACAACAATACAGCAACCCGCCAGTCATGAAGAGTAATACCGCGACACCGAACGCTAGGCCAGCCGCATCGCCGCTGCTGTCGACGCCAACCTCTATGGGCGGTAAGCCGGGGTCTGCCGCCCAAGAGAAACCGCCCAAGCCTGGGACCGCGCAGGCAAAGGTGAAGCCTGAGAAGCAGCCAGTGGCTCCTGCAGTGCCTGCGAAGCAAACGCCCGTGCCCCTGCCTGCTAAGTATTTGGCGGCTATTGGAGCGTCACAATCGCCTCGGCAAGGGGGACAGGGGACGACGGCAACACCGACGCCACCACCACCTAAGCAGTCAAATCCCGCTGCGCAATCAGTACAGGCCAGACTAACTGCATCTGCAATGCCTAGCGTGCCTGAGATGAACGGCAGTCAGCCGAAGCCGCATGTACAGCAGCAGGAGGTAGAGCCTCAGACACAAGTAGCAGCACCTCTGGTTTCGACAACGCCGGTTCCTCTCCCGCCAATTCCTTCCATTTCTCGGCCGAGTTTCTCGGCTTCTCCTGCGGTGGGATCGAGCGGTGACCCGAAGGTTGCTCTGCCTCCTGTCCCTGCTGGTGCCTCTAGCGTCGCGAGCCTGCCGGCTGAGCAACCTTCGTCGTCGAACATGCTGGCTGGGCCAGCGCCAGTACCGGAGGTGAAATGCAACAGTGGCACAAGTCCAGAACTGGCAGATGTTCCGGCGGACTCGTCGTCTTTTGTCGAGAAGATGATGGTGAATCTACATTCGGCTAGTAGAACGGGCTCGGGCGAATCGTCTGCTTAGTTCCTTCGTCTCCTACATTGCCTATAATCAAACCCGCTCCACTCTTTCCCCCATCTTCCGACACCACTAGCTGTATTCATCTATCATCTATATATAGCCTTTGCTAGTTTTTCTCTGTTCGGAAGGGGGCTGGGGGGGAAGGGGGCTGTAAAACAAACGAAGAGAAATGAGAAAGAAAGAAGTGAACTGGGAGGTTGCATGGCGTTTAGGGGATCCCGGGAGGGAAGGGATTCAGTGGAATGAACAGCATTATTAATGAGGGATATCATGTATCAGTATACCAACGGGGAGGAAAGGGATTTGTGGAATTATATTATCGTTTTCTGTTGTGTATTTCGTGACTTGTGTCTTTCTAACTTGAGTTGTTTTGATGGAGCGTCTCTTCCGCCTCCACCCGACTGGAGGAACATATCTGACGTGTTATGATATTGGCATTTCGATCCATTCCTACTAGCCTTTCATACAAGTAAGAGGGAATAAAGCAAACCGGAATATCAATCTTAAATTCAAATGCCTTATCCGCCTGTCCAAAACTATGCTACTATTATGCTGAAAAAGAAGAAAGAATAAAAAAAGAAAAAAAAACAGGAAGAGAAAAGTCCGCCCAGCTCCCCTACTATGCAAAAAATCAATCAATAAGTCCCCCAAAATCTCCGGAAACAAAAAGAGGAAAGGAAGGAAAAGGGAAAGTCTATTTCTTCTCGAGCGTGGCGGTTTGATATTTCTTGCCTGTAATCAAGATCAGTAAAGATGAAGAGTATGAAAAAGGAGAAGGGGTCTCGACTCACCCTTATACATCAAAGAAAAGGAGGTCATATCCTCCCGAGCAGAAACCTCGAGAGAAAAGGCAACATTAGAGTAATACCACTTTCCATCGAGGCCGATCCGGCGCGGGAGTTCAGTGGGAGGAGGAGGTGAGTTGGCGAGAGGGGCTGCGAGGCAGCAGAGGCGGCGGGTTTTGGCGTCGCGGAGGAGAGGGGGCGGGGAGGAAGATCTCACGTCTACGTAGATGGTTGTCGAGAGGGTCGGCGGCCGGATGAGGGAGTAGGGGAGGTTTGTTGTAAAGGGGATTGTTTGGGGGGATTCGGGGAGGAGCTGTCCCTGTTTTATGATGGTCGTCAGCCGAAAAGAAGAGTGTGTGGATGATGGTAGACAGGGAAGAAGAAGAACTTACACGTTTAAGGAACCAGTTCATAACGCGAATCTTGTACCGGCCTTCCCTCGCACACCAATACCGTCTCTCCCGAACATCCCCATGCGTCTTCTCGTCAAAAACGACCTCGCTCTCCACTCCGTAGCTAACCTTCGCTCTAACCCCCTCCTCCTCGTCTTCTTCCTCTTCTTCGTCTTCGCCGACCTGTTCCTTCCTTGCAATCTCCAAACCCCTCATAACGGCTCCCCTAGCAACAGCAGACCACCCATCCTCGGGCCTAAGCAGCTCCACGCCATCCCCAAGCGCAATCTTCACCCTCTCAAACAAATACGTCGAAGCAGCGAAGCCACCCACCAGAAGCACGGCGCTCACTGCCCCGCCCTTTGTAGCCGCCACCTGTTCCTTGACCAACTTGATAGTCTCCAACACGACCGGTTCGAAAAGCGTCTTTAGCTCCGAGACGCCTAGCGAATAAACCCCATCCACGACGCCCAGTCTCCGCGCCTCGTCGTCGTCCACCAGCCGTATGGGCACGGGATACGTCGTCGCGGGCGGCGTGTTCACCTCCAGTCCCCTCTTTGCCACCCTCTCGAAATAATCCATCGCCTCTGCGAACACGGCGTCTGTGAACCCCGGGTGTTCCCCGAACTTGAGCTTCGCGTACTTCCCGAAACGCATGTTCACGAACGCCGAGCCGCAGATCGCTCCGCATCCCGGCGCTGCCTCGACGAGCTCGAGGGGGTGGAGGTTGGCTATCGTGTAGCTTATCGCGTCGACGGTGCCGCCTCCTGCGTCTACGACCACCACCGTGTCGTTTTTCTTCAGCGGGTGCGGTGCTTTGTTGCTGTTGCTGCTCAGGGAGGCGAGGGCGGCGGCCTCGGGTTCGGAGATGATGTGGATCGCGCTGGTGGGCGCGGAGGATGTGGAGGAGGAAGAGGGCCAGGGTGGCGAGGAGAGGACGGAGCGGAAGGCGATCGTTATGGCGGTTTTGGCTTCTTCGCTCCATATTGCCGGTACGGTGACGACGAAGGAGAAGCGCGATGTGGAGAGGGTTTGGAGGCCGAGGGTGGAGGCGAGGTGGTTGAGGAGGGCGGTGAGGTAGTCTGTTACGAGGACGTCGGCGGAGCGGCCGCCGGTGATTTCAGCGCCGGTGGGTTGGCCGATGGTTGGGAGGTTGGGATCAAGGTCTCTGAAGATGGGGAATGAGTCGATGACAATAAGAAAAAATAAAATAGAATAATAAAACCTGGAGGAGGGACACGTACAGTTTGAACCATTCTAGGATTTCGTGTTGCGGAGCATCCAGCGGGATATTAAACCCCCATTGCGTCTGGCTCCCTTCGTATCTCAACCGCGTGGGGACCTTGGCCGAAGTGATTCCGCGCCCAAGCCCGAGCCCGGCGCCGGTTGGCCAGGCCGTGAGAGTTGAGATGCGCTCCGGGTCCGTGTGCCGGGCCCGATGGGGTGTTTCGGCCCAAGCGAGGCCGGAGAAGGTTGTGCCGAAGTCGACTCCGACAATTATGTTTTTCGTAATGGCGGAGGGCATAGTTTCTTGGCTGAGTGAGGAAGCAAGGTTAGTTTATTTGGGAAACGGAAAAGCAAGGAATGGAATAGGTGAAGGAATGGGTTTGTGGCGGCTTCTTCTGTATCACAATCCGGGTCACATCGCAGCACCGAGGGCATTTGCCAGCACCCGGTTGGGATCTGATCGGTTCACATTCATGCAGGAGGTGTGGGTAGTGATTGATGAGATGTGAATGATGCATCTCGGCATGCAGGTGCCCAGCAACGTACATACACGGGGAAGGAGATCGATCTCTATGTTTCTCCTAGAGGCCGGTTAGTTGGATCAAGATCCGCCGTACGTCGAAGAATCAACGATATTAAATGGGGCCTATGCCCAGGGTGAATGAATATTTATATTTGTTCTCATCTTTATTGAAGGGATCAAGGCGGTCAGTACCAATTTAGCGGAGGGCGTAGAGCTTGGGAAAGCCTGGCTCTTTCAGATCTCTTTTTGGTGAGAGTTTGGTACGACGGCCTCAAGGTGAAAATCGGAGTGTGAAAATTATATAGATGGGATCAAGGATAGAAACAGAGAGAGAAAAGAGATGCGGGCTTGGAAGCGAAAATACTACATGCGGTGGCGTGTAAGGCGGCGACGGCCTCAGAATTAGGGTTCAGACGGCATTACTGAAGTCTCAAGAGTCGACAGTAGGAAAAAAAGAAAAAAACATATTGGCCAGGCCCTGTTTATCTGGTAGGCGTGGATGCTTCCCGGCCAGCGGTCAAAAACAGGCGGTGTGTTATGGTTCGTGGGACCGAGGCGGTCTTTTGGGTGTCGGGCAGCTAAGCCACGTTAATAGACATCGTGGAAACAAGCGGACGGATCTGGATAGGTCCAGCTGCAGGGTGGCCACGCTGGCAGTGGTGAGAGTGGAGATACTCTGCGTCTGTCTGGTCGTATGAAATCCGCGGCTGGTCCTCTCGAGTCTTGGGTATAAATGGGCCATGGTAATGAGCCTGGGGACTTGCCCAGGGTTAGATTGATTCGCTCGGTGCACCGAGCTGGCGGAAGACGACGACACTGCATTAAACACAACATCTCGGAGGAATAAGAATAACATGGCCGATTCCCTCGACCAGTGCAATCGGTCCTGGCGTGGAAATACTAGAAAACAACGAACTCCTCTCCCTGCAGTGTAACAATGAACCGACCAAGACGCCTCAACAGCGATAATAACAGAGAAACCATCCCCAGAACTCTTTCTATCACATCTTGATCCGAACAAACAAAAGACAGTAACACAATGCCGAGTCTATAAACAACCTCATCCTCACTCCGATCTCTCGCGGGGTCCCGGAAATATCAATCGGGAGCTTAAAAATACTGTTCTCTGCCAACAACAAAATAAGAAATACTTCTCACACACCCTCTCATTTCTTCATATTGTCAGGATGCCACGGACAAAAGCCCCGGTGAACACTATTGTCCTTCGCTAGAATCTCGCGGTGGTCGGCGCCGCACTCGTAGCAGAACTCAAACTTGCATTTGGTGCCTGTTGTTGTCGGAAGATAATGAATGTTTTAGTTGGTGCTTCATGGCCTCTGGTGTGAAATATGTTCCGGGGAAAAGAGAGGAAGGCATCCCGAAGTAGAAAAGAGTAAAAGATAAAAAAAACAAAAGAAAGAAAAAGAAAGAGTGAAGAAAAATGTAGTTCGTGAAAGCTCGACTCCGTAACGAGTGGTGGAATCGAACAGGCAAAAGGCCATCGGGAGGTGGGAAATAACGAATGAATGTGAATGAAGGACTTGGTCAGTCCAATAAAACGGGTCGAATCGATATCGCCGGAGAAGGATAGACGAGTGAGCGTCGTTTTCGAAACGAAGAAAAACTACGCCTCGTCCTCTTCTTCCAGCCCTTTACACTTGTAGCTGTGGCCTTTATACCATGGGACTGCGCAGCCCCAGCAGAACTCGTAGGCACACTTGATGCCTGTCCCAACAAATCCGTCAGTATAAACCTTTTTGTAGAAGGGGAAGAAGGAGATCCACCTCTCATACGTCGCCTCACAACACCTGCCGAATCTTCGTTTCATCCACAGACTCCAAAAGAAAACCACAAGAGCACACAAAAGAAAGTTGAAAGGGGATGTGTGATAGTGAGACCCGAAGGAGAAGGGGGGAGAAACAGCTCAGACGAGGCCCCGAAGAAAAGATGTTTACTCACACTTCATATGAGAGCTATACCTCCAAGTTAGTACCAATCCATAGAAGAAGAAAAGAAGAGATGAACAGAAAACTCACCAGCCGCGGTTCTTCTCAATCGCCCATCCACACCCAGGACAAGGCTTCGTCGTATTCCGAATCGTAACCTTACTTCTCTCCTCCTCCCTCTTCCTCCTCGCCGCCACCCGCCTCGCCACCTCCACCGCTTTCTCCGCCCTCCTCCTCTCCTCCCTCTCACTTTCCCTCCTGTCCCTCATCATCCTCCTCATCCGCGACGCCGCCTGCTCACCGGCCACGAGGCCCTGCGCCACGGCGCGGTCGGCGTCGATCTGCCTTCGTCGGCGAACGTCGAGCGGCGCGTCGCTCTCGAGCCGCGACTTGAAGTTCTCCGGGTCGGCGAGGAGCCGGTCGTATTCTTCGCACGTTAGGTTCTCGTGCCAGGTTACGTTGTGCTGGAAGCAGGAGCGGTGGCCGCAGTGCAGGCAGGTTACGATGGGGTGGTGGGTGCTCGATTCGTGGATTTGGCCGGAGCCGCAGCCGGACGTGCACCAGATGAAGTTGGTGGCTTCGGACATGGCCGAACGGAGGGCGAGTTCTTCGTATCTGGGAGATGTAGCGTCAGTAGCTGTGAAGGATAGAGGCAAAGAAAAGAAGAAGAAAAAAAGTAAGGAAAATGCAAAACGTACCGCGAGAACGTGCGCTCATCAGCATACTTCTGAATATCAACGTACTCAAGATGCTCGCCGCACTCGGGGCAGTTAATCTCCGTCCACAGCTTATTGCTCAAGTCGATGCGGATAGCTGTCTGGACGCACTCGAGGCAAGTGGTGGGCGCGTGCTTGCAGGTGGTCGTGATGGAAGTGTTGGGGAACTGGTCAGGACCCTTGACTTCGGCGCAAACGATGCATTCCTGCTCATCGCTGCGCTCCGGGGCGATCGTTCGAGAGTTGGAAATAACCACACTGCCGTTGACGGGCTTCGTGTAGCGTTGGCCAAAACTGCGCGAGGGAAGTTACAAAAATACGTTAACGAAAAGGAAAGTAAAAATGGTAGAGAGTCTAGCGACTTACCTGTATTCTTCAGGATCGACCTCGGCTCGAACCTTTGGCATCGTACGGCCAATAGACATTGCCTCCAAATCAGCCCGGGTATCGAGATCCGCCAAAGCACGAGCAAACTCGCTCTTGGGCGTCCTGACAAGCGGCACGCGGAACGGATTCTCCGCACCATCACCCGATGGCATGCGATCGGCGTCACGACCCCGAGCATCGGTTCTGGCCCAGAACATACCATCTCGAGATGGCGAGGGGTCACCGAGAGCACCGCCGCGAACATCGCGTCTAATCCGAAACGGATTCTCTGGAGCATTTCCCGATGGCACGTTATCACTGCCACGGGCACGGGCGTTGCTGTTGGTTAGGAACTGATCGCTGGTGTCATCCCTCAACTCCAACACACGGTTACCGCCAGGAGGACGAAATTCGACGCGGAACGGGTTCATCCTCTGACCGTGCTCGTTAAAGATTCTTCTCGGTCCGCCCTCCGTCACGGGCGAAGTCTGGTCATCGTCCTCCACAACTGTGGTACCCTCCAGAACATGATCCTCGCGAGATCGGTGGGTGTCATCGGAAAAGATAAGAGAAGGCGGGACCATACTGGACGTTTCACTGGCCGCACTTTGATTCTCGAGGTCCTGACCCTCGACAACAGTGCTAGACGCTCTCGTCGTTGCCACAGCGGTAGATGACTCTCCGGTCTTGGCCCTCTCGGAAGTACTGGGGAAACGGGGCATAGCAGAAGAAAAATCACTAGTCAAGGGAGTCTCGGTCCTCGTCATGAGTGGATCCACATCCCAAATGCTCTTGTTAGGAGCCTTGTAGGCCGAACCCGTCGTGCTGTTGGTGGTGGCTGGTGATGGCTCCGGGGCACTGATAGGACGGGTTGCAGCTAGACCCTTACCCTTGTTTGCAGCGAGGGTACCGTTGGCCTCGCTGACCTTGACGATGGAGATGGAAGCATCTGCACTGTCAACTCTCGTGATGGTGAGAGGCGGAGGCGGAGCCTTGGTCTTGACAGATGGAGACGCCATGGCGGAAAAGGGGCAAAAGAAGGGATAAGGGGGAGAAGAGAAGAAGTCCTAAGCCAAACTGAGTCAGTTTCTCTTTCTCGTATGGCTATAACGCCCAAGGAGAGCTTAGGAGATCGCAGCCGATGGACTCCATGCTGCGAGCGCTGCAGTGGATGGAAGTAAAAACATACCTTCGAGGCACTCGCCTTGGCTCTCTTTGTACAGAAACGTCCTTCAAATGCCGACTAGGGGGGTTACCTATCGAAGAACAGGTTAGAATCAATTCAAACTTCGAGTATCGTAAAACTCGATAGCAGCAATAGAGAAATGATGCGCCCTGCTTCCAGCGGGAAAAAAAGAAAACTCACTTTTTCGACTCCAGAAGGAGGGCTCAAGCCTTGACGCCGTCCTTTTACTCAAACTCACCACTCTCTCGCGTTCGATTGACCAATCTAGGCCTTGAGAAAAAAGCTTCGTCGCCAAGAAGGGAAAACCAGACTTGAGAGCCTTTGAGAGCCCAAGCTGCCGCGGTCGACGCTCGAAACGGGATGCGGATCGAGTAGAGAGGGTGAAGAAGAAAAGAAGAAAGGAGAGAAAGGGTGGAAAAAAAATCTCTTCTGAGTGGGCTCAAACTTTTTTGATTAGTCGTTATGCTTGTTAGAAATACAACTGTCGATGTTGCGCGATAGCAGGATGCTTTAACGATGTTGGAAGTGGTCTTGTTTGATGAGGTTTGGAGTCAGAGTCGTGATGGGATCAAAAGCATCGAGAGAGGTAAGCCACAATGTTGTATAAGTGATATCCACTGGAACAAAGGAAACTGCAATGAATTAGCTATAGTAACAATATCCAGCATACAATGAATCACCTCAATCCAGTAATTTTTTTTTTTTTCATTTAGCTGAGGAAAGAGAGTGGATGGTGCCTGCATTTGAGCTTTGAGCTTGCTCTTCCCCTCATCAGGCAACTTGACCTTAGATGCCCATTAACACGAAGCCATAGTGAATCCACCGCCACGCTGGTGCCACTCTGCCACAGCACAGGGGCAAGATAATGGCCCATTTTGGTCAAATTGATAGGCCTCGACCTTCTATCATTGTTGGATATCCGCCCAAGGACTGACTGGCGAACCCATCTCAGGATTGGGCGGCAGGCCACCTCGATGGGGCAGAATGGGCCTCCTGACATCCTCTGCAAGCCTGTACACGTGTATCCTTGTCAGTTCTCACCTCTTGATTCAGGGTGGAGATGCTGGAAACTCTCTGAACCTACCGATTGGATTAGCTGTGCTTCTTGCAGATAGATATGGGGACCATCTGCAGAAGAAGCAGAGACAGATTCAACTCGTTCTCCATGTATTCCTGTATCCATAATACCTCTCTAATGAGTCTACATACAACGAGGGACATCCTCTACATCAACCGATCAACTATCTTCCCATATACAAAAAAGAACTCCCCCATAGGATAAATCATGGATAGCATACAGATGGGCAAAAGAGAAAAGAAGGACAAGAATCCCCCCCAAAAAAAATCACCACAAAATAAAGTAGCATCAACGCATCCGCCCTCACGCAGAAGTCAACTCCTCCATCCTCCTCTCCAACTCCGGCACCTGCCTCAACAAAACCTCCAACTCCTCCTTCTCATCCTCCAACTTCAACCTCCTATCGGCATCCAGCTTCGTAAAAACATAGTTCCCCTGTCCATCGAACTGCAGGATCCAACTATGGTACTTCCACAAGCTCCGGCGGTGGCTGACCGTCATGAGCGTAATGTTAAGCGCCTTGGCCCCATCATACATGGCCTTCTCGATCTCGAGCGTCACGCTACTGGTGCACTCATCGAGGATCGCATACCGAGGCTTATGGTAGAAGAGCCGCGCCATCGCCACGCGCTGCTGCAGACCGCCCGAGAGCACGTCGCGCCACTCGGCCTCGGCGTCCCATCCTTCCTCGTAGAGACCCACGAGGTGCTCGAGGCCCAGCGACGCGAGGATCTTGTAGAGGTCGGCGTCCGTGACGCCCTTGGCTCGCATGGCGCGCAGGCTGTCCGGGTAGATGATTTGCTGTCGGAGGGATCCGCGGCTGAGGTACGGTCGCTGCGGGATGTAGAAGATGTCCGTGAAGGGGGGTTTGTATACCGTGCCGCCGTAGGCGGGCCATAGGCCGCCGAGGATGCGGAAGAGGGACGACTTGCCGCATCCGTTGGGGCCGACGACGAGAAGGTGGTCGCCCTGCTTGAGGGAGAAGGAGAGGGCCTTGACGAGGACGTCGCCGTTGGGGGAGATAATAGGGCTAGAAAATACCAGAGTTAGCATCGAGAACATGCCTGCTCAAAAAGGGAGAAATCGCAACTTACACATCGATAAACCGAATGTCCTTGCTCTCAACGACGGTTCCTCGTCCCTTGAGCACCGCCTCGTTGTTCTCAGTACCAGAGCTAGAGACGAGCTTCTTCTCAAAGTGGCCGGCCTGGATGTCATCCATGACCTCGAGTAGAGACGCAACACGAGAGGTATAGCCCGCCAGCTCCATAATCTCCCTATAAGAGAACATGATGCGGCCAAACGCATCAGAGGCCGACAGCAACATGCGCCGGTTCGTAACGAAGCTCTCGGTCCTGTCTCCCATGTTCATGGCAACTTGGCCGGGAAGCTTGATGAAGACGGGCATACTACAGAGGATGAGGCCCAGCGCGCCCCAGAAGTACTTGATGACAAAGTCTTCCATGAATCCGTGGTAGAAGCGCCGGCGGAGGATATAGTTTACGTGCTTGATGAGGGTGAAGTAGCCCTTGTCGAGCGTGTCCTTCTCGGCTTCGTGGCCCGCGTACAGGGCTACTTCTTCGCTGTAGTCGATTAGTCGCGAGTGCTGAAAGCGGAATTCTCCTTCGAGCCTGGCCTCGTCGGCGACGTATTTGCCGAAGGGCGGTGTTAGCGCTCGCATGACGTTGGCGGAGAGCTGGACGAGGAGTGACATGAAGACGACGCCCTCTCCTCCTACGCTGCGAGAGAGCGAGTACGTGTAGATAGTCTACGCATTGGGGAGTTAGCTGGTTAGCTGAACATGAACGATGGAGATGGGGGGAAAAAAAGGGTTGTTTATACCATATCCAAGAGAGGTTTGGCCAGGTTGCTGTACAGCTCAGCCAAGCTGTTAGAGAACTTGGCGACATCGACAGCAATAAGTTGATCGGGGTTCTTTATCCGGTCATCCAGCGCCGATAGTCCGTAGAAGGTGAGCTGGGACAAGTACTTGTCGTGGATGAATTGCGTGAGTCTCGCCCTGTACTTTAGCGACAACTCGGCTTGGTGATAGGAGAGCTGCGACCGCAAATGTTAGCCAACCATCTTTTTAAACCGAAACCTCACGCCAGAGGGAGGGAAGTTCGGAAAGCTTGCTCACCATGGAATTCGTAAACGTGGCTGGCACCGCAATAAGCATCCACCACACAATCCTCATCAAAAACTCCCTCCCATTCCCCTTCACCAAACTCTTCACAATCGCACCATCCATAGCCGCCACCTTGACACTAATCAACGTCCTAACCACTAAGAAAAACGAATGGCTAATCAACAGCCTCGCCTCCTTACTCCTCCACCCAGGAACAACAATCTTCAACAGCCTCAACAACGACCGGAAAAACTCGCGGTTCAGCTCCACCTTCTTGCGCTTCTTGCCGCCGCCGCCGTGCGCACCTTCAGCTGCAGGCTCGCCAGCGTCATCGATGATGGAGACGGTCCCCCGCCGGGCCGTACGCTGGGAGGCTTCGCGCTGGGAGGCGGCTTTCTGCTCAGATATCGCATTGCGCACGCGGTTGACGAGGGCGACGAAGAGCGTGATCCATACGGCTTTGGAGATGCGGCTTCGGTTGGCGAGGTAGAGCTTCGTGAGCGTGGTTATTAGGCCGCGGATCGTGCGGGCGTGGCCCGAGAGTTTGGATTGTACCGCCATGGCTGCCGCGCTGGCAGGGGGGCGTAAAGGAACTGTGATGTTATTTATGTGCGGGAAGAAGTCGAAGGTTTTACTTGATGCGATCTTTTTGCGCGATCACGATTCGGCATGCGTGGGAGCGGCAGACCCGAGGTTGCCAATTTGAGTCGTCTGAGTGTGACGCTGGTGGTTTCACGAGGGTGCTTTGGTCCGCCGGCGAAAGCTTGATTATTTCGTATAGCGGCCGCGTCCTTGTGGATTAGAATTAGATTAGACCATTGGGGATGAAGGCATTCGGTCGAAGCTATTCATCTCCAAGCTTGAGGGTGGGCAGATGGATGTATGGATGTAGGGGAAAGATAGCCTCTGGCTTTCTGATTCACAGAGGGAAGAGACGGAACAGGTCAGCTTGTCGAAGCTTCAGGTTCCCATTACAATGTCGCCTTCACAAGCAAATGGATGTCAAGTCACAGGTTCTCTCATTCGTCAGTTTCGCCGTCGACCCCAGGAACGATCACGTTGAATTTGCGTCTTGGCTCGACCCGCCACTGTCCTCGGGCGATCTAAGCAAACGGGGAACCGAGCCACCCCAGATTCTATCCATTCTTCCAGCATGTGATTCAGCGCATACAAAGGCACACACCAACACACCACCTTCCAAGCTTGGAATCTGACCGACCCGCCCGTGGTTTAACCGGCCAATGCGGGCTGCTTATTAACAAGCCGATGATATCCTTCAATTGTTGTTGCATGTGGCGGTAACCACGTTCAACGCCTCAAGTCCAAGCCACGAACGCGGGGTAGCACAGTGTCAGTTCTGGTTCTTGCACCTCCTTTTCTAGACGACTTTTTCCTTTTTCTTTTTTTTTTTTTTTTTTTTTTTTTTTTT
>NJFT01000268.1:0-50967 GCA_002221725.1 Scedosporium boydii
AGGGGGAAAAAAAAAAAAAAAAAAAAAAAAAAAAAAGAGCACTAGAGGCACTGACTCCTCCTCCTTACGGATAACTTCTCTGGGGAATTCTGCCTTAGCGCGGGCGGAAGGGCGACGGATTCGGCGGCGAGAGGGCATGATCTAGTGTGGGTGACGTGCATTTGGGATGTACAACTTCGCGGTCCGCCCATCCTAGGGGAGCTTAAGCCTACCGGGGAGTGCCATGACGGAGCACGTACGGGCTGCTTGATAGAAGCACAGAGAGCCTCTTGATATCGCGGGGAAGCGTGCTTATATTGTCGTGGCTCCTCGCGGACTTGGTTGCAGCGGCGCAGTTTCTAGGCTTTCAAGAGCGTTGAAACTAGGCACTGGACTGCGCCGCAGTTCAGAAATTTGCTAGGCATCGTCTTCGTCGCTCGTTGTCTCGATGTTAGACTTTGATGGTGCCTTTGATGACCGATTCGCCTTGGTAGACGGTAGGGAATTATCGTCAGGATCATTGAAACTTTGGCCGGTTGTTCTTCTAAGTTCGGCGTTAATGGATGGAATGGCTTTCAAGAACTCTCTGTATTGATCCAGGCTCAGCGATATTCCCTGGATTAATGGTCGTTAGAGACGTCGTGAGAGCTGTGCACTTAGAAACGGGTCCCCATACCTTCTTCCCCGGAAGTACTTTGCCATCCTTCTCATAATATTCGCGGATATTCACGTAAGTGGCCTTCTTGAATTCAGAGACGGTAACTCTGCGACTTTTGGGCAGCTGTACACAGGTAGTGCAGGTCAAATTAGAGGCAGCGCTCCTATAGACGATATCTAGTGGTGGAAGGTCACAAACCTGCCAAAAGGGGTTACCGTCATCGTCTTTATGAACATCCGAGATGCGACTCGAGGACGGCCCGCTTTTCGATTTCTTCGCAACCGGAGCACCAACTTCGGATCCACTGTCATCATCAATGCTGGCGCGACGCTTCATTGTGTTCCGACCCATGTTTGAAATAGGGCGGCCTTGCACTTAAACGCCTGCAGGACGGTGTGTTTTTATTCGGATAGTAGAGCAGCGGGCGGTAGGGGCAACAAAAATTGTCCTGGTTGCGTGAGGCGGTGAGAGTGAAAAACACACGGGTTGGAAGCGAAGATGGAAGTGAAGGCGCGACCGCATCGTGAGGGGTGGAGAGGCGAGGCAATGTAAACTACCAAGAACGCGTTGGAAGAAGTATTACGTCAGGACCACTCAAAGATGGACGCGACCCTTGCTCTTGATTGTGTGGTCTTGGCACACGCAATTTTGGATAGACAGGCAAGAGCACCATGACAAGAAATAACAAGAAACAACATTCAGTTGTTGTCACTCATCTTACGTAACCACATCATGAGACCAAACATTCTTGTTGGAGATGGTATAATTGACAATTGGAGAGGAGGGGATATCCTGGGTTAATTCGTACCTTTGTCAGTGATATCGGGGAGTATTGATAACGAGGTTACATATCGGACTTCGCTCACCAAGTATGGGATCGGGGGGGCTGAAAAAGGGGATAAATTGATCTGCATTGGTGACGACTTCTGTCTTCCTCCACGGGGGTGAACACACGAATGATATTTTGGGGAGGATCTTCAGGTTCAAATCCCATGGTGCGCACATGCGACCCCTACCTGAACCCTGAAACATATTCTCAAGCTCGAAACAAGGAAAAGTTTACACCAGAAAGGATCAAATGGAAATTGATTCAAAGTGCTGTGATACGAAGTACATCAATTACTTCCCGTGTTGCCCACTAATATTACTTGGGACGCAGTCGACGCCTACCGACATATGAAAAGTAGCGTGCGGTCCGTTCTTGGCATGGTACTCTAAAACCCGAACAAAACTAGCGAGACAAGGGACGCCAATTAATTGGTATTGCTTGACCTGTAATTCCAGGTCATCAAATCTTTTGATTTGCTTGTGATGAGATTGACCTCCTTGTTTCTTTCAACCTCAACTCGCCTTTGCTTTTCTCTATCCTTGCTCGACCAAACCACACCCGACTCTTCGCTCCCAGTCCTCCTCGCTTGACGCAGTCTCGGAGACATTTTCCAAGCGACAAACCTCAGAGCTCACGTTCCTTTTCGCAACAATCCGCCGAGTCCTCCGCTGGTTCGTCTGCCCCATCGGTATTCTTCGCACTAGACAACGAATATAATACAATGCCTTTCAAGAAACACATCCCGGAGCGTTTAAATTTGTATTGAGATCCCGATGGCTTCGAAACAGGCGGGCAATCCCACCAACTTAAAGTCCACCCTCGTCCGCGATATGGCGGCGCCAGCGGAGGATGGGTCGGTCGCGTGGTCAGAACAGGAAGTACAGGAAGTACTCCATACAATCTCGAACACCGGCGCTGCCGAGAAAAAGATGCCAGCCGATGAGCGCTCGACTTCCCCGACCGACACCGAGCCCACGACGACGAATCCTTCTCAAGATCCTATGACCAGAGTTCTCGACTTCCTCTCCACTGCAACACCTGGTACATTTTGCGCACTGGCGATCGGCCTTTCCCTCTGTATATATCTCGCGCTCGGAAAGATAGGACTACTTCTGATCGGGGCCTGTGGAGGTATTGCCGCCTATATCGCCTACGAATCTAGCCATCCGGATGTTTCTCGTGCCATCCGAGGCGAGAAAGGCGCCGATGTCGTAGCTCGCTTGATTGAACAAATGCGGGAGGCTGAGGGGAAGAAGACGACCGATGATTCGCCTGACAGGGACCCCGCTGCCCTGCGGTCGTTTGATGACTTCCAAGCTGAGACGCGCGATGCGCTAAAATCTTTCGTTGATGCTGTTCTTCGAGACTATGTTAGATGGTGGTACAGCCCGATTGTTCCCTCGGATCGATCCTTCCCCCTCGCCTGCCGAAAGCTCCTCTCGTCATTTCTAATATCAGTCGCCAACCATCTCTCACGCAAAAGGCCTGCCGATGCCTTCTTAGACTTTCTCACAAATTCGTCGTCCATGATTATCGTATTCTGTTCCGAATTATCTGCCGCGTTCGCCGAATTGCCCCCCGACTCCAGCACAACGCCCGTGGATGCAGTGTACAACTATCTTGCGTCCAATCCCGACTCCAATCTCACCAATCTGTTGAACCAGAAACAACAAGCGTCGAAGTTTAGAACGATCGCCGAGGACCTTCTTGCTTTTTTGGACCGGCAGGCATACGACTGTGAGGTAACCAGAGTGTTTCTTCGAGAGATCATTGCCGGTGTCCTTCTCGAATCCACTCTGTCAACCTGCTCAAAACCCGAGTGGATCAATGGTTGGATAGTATATCTACTCGAAGCCGGCGAGCCCGATTTCAACCAGGCTATCGATGTTGGAATGCAAACGGGTCGGGATTCTAACACGGCGGTCTTCCCCGACGTCGATAATAACACTGGCGCGGTAACTGTTGTGAGATCTAGCTCCTTCGAGGTCTCCTCGTCGAGTAGAAAGGAGTATCCCTGCCACCATAAAAAACAACTCAGCAAAGCGGACGAGGATATGGAGGAAGCAATGGAAGAGATGAAGCGTATGAATGAGATAATTGCTGCAGAAGAGGCCAAGAGAGCCTCCTATTTGGCAAATTTATCAAATGATACCGAGGAGTTTGCCAACCCAATTGACCCGCTATTGAATGATATTATATGCCATAACATGGCTCCGATCTCGTCAGGTCATACATCTCCTCGATCAAACCAATCGTTGGACAAAGCCTCCATGAGAGATGCGTCCACGGACGATTATTCCAGCAAAGGGGAAGGCGCTCGCACACCCGCTACGCCACAGTCACTTACACAGGGCTCTTCGGCAGAAACCGCCGACTCTTCTCCAAATCAGAAGAGGAAATATCAGTTCACTAGCTTCGACCAAATTGTTCCCCCCGCGCAAGACACCTCGGACGAGAACGACGAACCTCGCCGCGTAGCGCTGACTCTTCGGAATGCCACTATTACAATCCATGATGACCCTGGAAATGATAAAGGCAGAATCTGGACCAAACCTACCTGGGACTATCTTATACAGATTGAACCATCCTCGTCACAGTTTCCGGGCTGGATGATTGTCAGGAAGTATGCTGATTTCGAAACGCTACACGAAGTTCTGCGTCGCATAGCCACTATATCTGGGGCAACTGCATTCACAGAGCAGCACAACGCTCTTCCAACATGGAAAGTGCACACGCGGTCCTCTCTCCGTGGGGAGCTGGAGCGATATATTCGAGATGCCTGTTGGTACCAGAGTCTTGCTGAAAGCGAGGGTATGAAACGGTTCCTCGACAAAGATCAAGGCCTACCTCAAAGCAACGATATCCGTGCATCATTTGGCCTAGACTCCCTTAGCAAGAATGTGCTGGACGTTCTTACAATCGCGCCGAAGGGCGCCATGCAAGGAGGTAAGGCCGTGGTTGGTGGTGTCACAGGAGTTTTGGGTAATATCGGTCTGGGGCAGAGGAAGTCCACGCAGTCTCCGCTGAGAGAGGCCCCACCCAATGGAGCAAGCCGCTTATCGATTTCGACGCCGCCCAGGGTAAACAGCTTACCCTCGCCTGCGCTTTCTCAAAAAACGCGAGATAGCATGGACAGCCAGAGATCATCCATCATTTCGACACAGCCGGCCAAGATTGCGCCAATGGAGCGACGCCCTAGCTCCCAGTTCGAGTTGGATGGTGAAGTCAATGATAACAGACGACCCCACGGCGAACAAACAGACAGCGCGAGGGGTAGTAATAATAACAGCAGGAGTTCGAGCCGCGCTCCCCTCAGATCTCCATCATCTACAAGCCTTGACGGCATCAGGCTGCCACCTCTTCCTAACGACATTTCGGATAATTACGAACATCGATCCTTGCAGCACAAACGATCCAAGACAACCGATAGTGCCTTGTCCCCAGGCAATCCCGGTGGCCCTACACTGCATGCCCTATCGATTCAAGCGTCCTTTGCCATGACTACTCTGAAGAAGCCCCAGTCACTTGCAGGCGGGGCTAGGCGTCCCAAACAGTTCTCCCCATTGTCTGAACAGGAGGCTAGCGTGGCCGTGGAGCTCATGTTTGCCGTCATTAACGAGTTGTACACTCTGTCCTCGGCGTGGAATATTCGGCGCACGCTTCTAGGTGCCGCCAAGTCGTTCCTGCTCCGTCCCGGAAACCCGTCACTAGTATCAATCCAGTCCCTCCTTCAGAAATCCGTGCTTGACACCAATACTTCTGATGCTGGAATCGCGGCACATCTACGCAAACTGCGTGAGAATTCTCTTCCGACTGAGGAGGAGAAAGCAGCCTGGCCAGCTGAGATGACGCAAGGCGAAAAGGACAAGCTGCGAGACAAGGCGAGAAAACTTCTTATTCAAAGTGGAGTCCCCGCGGCTCTTACCGGAGTAATGGGTCAGTCGGCGACCAACGAGGCTGTTGGGCGTGTATTCGATTGTCTTCAGATCGAAGAAGTGGCAAGAGGATTGATGTTCGGCATCTTACTCCAGGCCGTGAGAATTGTGACGCATTAGATACAATGCGAACGACGTTGGGGGGTTTTGTATTTCTAATGATTCCGGTTTACCTGCCCGACATATAATGGCGACGACCCCTTCTCCCCCTCTTTCCTTCCTCCCAACCGAAAGAAACGATTCACTTGTCATCATGTACATTAGAGGTGTGCTTTGGAGCAGGGCGGCATAGGCGGTGAAAATCAAGGCGCAATCGCATTCGTGCTGGCGGCCATGTGTAAGAAGGGAAGGTCCCATGATGGAATATGTATATGCTATCCGCATGGAGTTTTGTTTCTTTGGAATATATTTACTTTTAATGCTGTTACGATTTATCAACCTGCCCCTATTTCCTTCCTCGCCCGGCTCATTGACTGGGAGAGCAAGGACAAGGGAGTGGGATGGGGCTCTGGTTTTGGCTATCTATGATGTGGTACAACTTATGAGAGAGGATTGGGCTTCTTCTCAGTCATAATTCCGAGCCCAGCGAAGCAAGAATGATATGCGCCCCGGCCAAGTTTAGACAGTAGAGTGGCTACACAAAACTTGTATTATCCTATGTCAGATGCTAAAATTCCCTAGAAACCGGGTCCAACGGCTATCAACAAAAAAGAATAAAGAAAGGAGAGGGAAAGAGAAGCTATCATAATGCACCAAACCCCGATATCTAGCGAACCAAGTCATGAGTCGTCGGTGCCGCGGGCCATCACGGTCCCGTTTCGAGCACTGAATATGGGTATAATCAAGGATGAAACAAAAAAGACATCGGCCTCCTATAATGGGTATGAACTGATAAGTAGTCGAAATGAGGGGCCCCGCCGCGAAGAAGAACCACCACTCCATAGTCTGCGATAAACGCCCCCCGTTCCCCTCAAAACAAGCGCCAGGATGACCTTCCGGTTGAAAACACAAAACAAAGATGGTATGGAAACAGTATTAAAGTCAACTAAAGAAGATGATAGGTCGTAACTGGTATGCCTGAACCAAGCAGGAATCAAGAATCGTGAAGAAGTTGGTGCTGAGTCCAAACTTGGGTTATTAAAAAGAAAAAAAAAGATCGTGAAGACACGAAAATGATATATGAGAGGGTGGAGGAAGAGAAGCGCTGCAGCAGAGGTCGTTACATCATCCCTAATCTCGTCATGCGCTTGTTCATTCGTGGTCGCGGAACCGGGCCCATTCCGGGAGGGAGTCTCTGTCCTCGAGGCAGTCCGATCGGTCGTCGCGGTGGTCCCGGCGGACCCGAGAGGCCCCTATCACCGGGACGTTGCGGTAGACCCATGGGAGTGGGTGGGCCGCGACTCGAGGCAGGCGAGGGAGGGAAGGCACCCGGCGGCGGGCGGGGGAAACCCGGAGTCATCGGCGACATTGGATTGGTACGAGCGGGGGAATAATCGGAAACCGGGCTCGCCAAGTTCGGGTCTGGCATTAATCCGTAGCCGTTGGCCATCGAGGGCGCCTGCTGAACTCGTCGCCACGCGTCTGGTTCGCAGTACGACTTCCCATCCACTTCAAAGTATCCGTTGGAAAGCGACATTCCGCAGTCGGCGCACCGGAAGCACCCGACGTGATATTTGACGAGGGATTCATCCTCGAGATATTGCCCTTCGATGCCCCTGCCGCAGCTCCCGCATAAACTACCGTTAAGCTGGTGGTAGTGCAATTCGCAGTACGGTTTGTCGTTCAAAACATAGAATTCGGTAGACGTAAAAGGTTCTCGACAGGTGGTACACACGAAGCAGGCCTTGTGATACTTTCCGGTGAGCCTTCCGTCCGCAGACGAGATGCTCTTACCCCGGATCTCGTCACCACATGCCTTGCACATCCCACGGTATGGTTGCGGGCCGCGGGATGGCTCACGTCTTGGCATGGACGATCCATAGGAACCTGGCATCTCACGGCCACGGCGATCCCCGTCAGCCAAATTCCTAGCACCTCCAGTCCTTAAACTTCCGCCGTAGCCGGGGTCGCTTTGGTCTCCACTCGATGCGTTGTAATTAAAACGGTCGACTTCAGCCTTAAGATCGAAATTGGGTCTGTCGTAGGACGCCGGTCCTTGTTGGCGAGGACGCGAAGCGCTTCGGCTACGGCTAGAATATCTGCCGTCTCGGGGCCGTCCCCTCGAACCAATAGAGGGGTTCCTTTCTGGTCGGGGTGAAGATTGCATCTGGGGCATGGAAGCTTGTAGGTCGCTCATCAAGTCATCGATGTTAGAGGTATCGGATGGTTTGCGCTCTCCTGGCGGAAGCCGTCTAGAGGCCGTCCGGGGTGGGCTGGCCGTGCTGTTTTGGCTGTAGCTCGAAACAGCCGACGAGATAGATGCTGAGGATGCGTGGTAGGGGTTTCCGATTCCGAATTCTGCAGCAAGATCCACCGACGGGGTGCCGCCCCTGCCCGATGCCCTCGGTCGGACAAGACTTTTGCGGGGTGGAGGCGGCCTGGATGTATCAGGCCCCGGCAGAGAAGATTGGCCATCTTCGCCGCGTGACCTAAAGCGATCAGGGCGCGGGCCGGGCGCGGACGGAGTTCTCGTTGGGGGTTCGGCGGGATTATTAGACCTTGGAAAGGTCCCCGAGCGGCTATTTGTGCCGAAGGGCTCAGGTTCAAAGTCCTGCTCCTGAGGCGGACCAAAACCTCCATACCCGTTCTTCCTTGGTGCCCTTAGAGAGTAGGCACCGGCACCGGAATTGTTGTTGCTCGCTGACGACATGCCTGATCTGTTGGAAGCAGCGGTGCCCGGTCGATCGATGCTGGAGCCCGCACGGCCGTAGGTGTTCGAATCTTGGACGTCCCTCGAGGGAAAGGCATTGCGCGGGGCACCCCTCTGGCTAGCCATATCAAAGGGCCCAGGTGCAATGGTATTCATCCGTTGCGAGAGGGTTGGCTGCTGCCTCTTTGGGCTCGAGGGCGGGTATAACGGGTCAACATCATAGTCGTCTCGTTCCGAGAAGCCCCCATACCCACCCGGTCGCCGATTCTCCTGTGAAGTGGTGGAGTCGTAATCGCTGGCAATGGTTGGCTCAAAGAAATCGTTGCCGCGACTACCAACTGATCGGCCATCGGGTGTCCTTGGTGAAAGGCTTCGAGATCCACTCGAGGTGCTCACTGGAGTTAGTTGGCCCGGACGCATGTAACCACCGTCTTAGTTGGCACGTTAGCAATTATCTTCTTGGTCGAGAATATAGATAGTTCTAGTCAACTCCGACGGCAGTTTGCTTACTTGCAGCGTTCGTGTCTACACGAGGAGGAAGCCTCTCGGCCTTTGCTGGCATGGGCTCTCTGAACCTCGACCAGGACCCATTTGTAGTGGGCGATGATGCTAAATACCGAGTGAGCTTGAGAGGAACCCGCAGTTGATCTAGGCGAAAGAACCCTTAGGGGAAAAAGAAAAAAAACATACTCTGGGGCTCGGGCTGACCACATAGGTGGTCACCCATAAGGGAGATTTCAATCTGGCGGCCACATGTCGAGCATTTTATCGTAGGCAAGAATGTTGATTCCCTGGGGAGTGTCGCCATGTTGCCGAATATCCTGTCCTCTCGGCGTCAAGTATCTTTGAGCTAGAGCACACGGGACATCGGCGAGGGGAGGGCCCGGCGACTTAAAAAATAAGAGAAGAAGGTTGGTTTCGATCGAGATTGTATTAATTCGTTGGGAGGGATGTGTAAGTCGTGGATTACGACCTCGTTACAGAGTGTATATAACAAGTGTAAGTTTGGCGGGAAGCGTCGGCGTCCAGATATCGTAGAATAGCAGAGGACGGGTCTTTTCCTTCATCGACAGTCCTGGGAGACGCTGAGCTGCGTTGATACGAGAAATGGAGACGGGCTGTCTTCGACGGAGTTCGTAGGCGGATATGTAAGGGCTGAAGATTCGATACCAACCCCAATGATCACCCAAGGAAATAAACAGGTAAAAGAGGCCGGCAAAGCGTTGGGCGTGTTCCAAGAATGGGATCCGAGAGGGTAAAGATGAGAAGTGCGGAGAGCTGGAGAAGATGTGCTAGCTGATACTGGATGTGTCTCGAAGTTGGAGAGGGTGTGCGGTCGAGGCCAACCCCCTGGTCACAGGCTCCGGGCGTGTGTTAGAGAAATGCACGGATGCTGGATGTTCCTGTGGCGCTGATGGACCCTGCGCTTTATTCCTCCGCGCAAGTGTGAGTACTTGCAGATGATTTGTATTAGTATTCTTTGGGACGGGTTCAAGTTGTCTCACGAGAGCAATTAGTCTGGCCCGTCTGGGGAATGGGAGGAGGAAAACGGGAGTCTTGCTGTGAGGTGGGAGGAGAGTTGGATCAATTTGACACGGCACCGGTGGACGAAGATCGAAGATCAAAACTTGGCCCCCAGTTTGGCAGCGGGGCGGCGCGTGGAGAAAAGGGCAATGGGCGACACGAGACACAGCCAGAGAGTGTGACCTGAGGATGTTGTTTGTCGTCGAGACTCGAGAGGGACTGGAGGTGAGTGAATGGGAGAGGAGGGAGGGAGGAGACCGACTCAGAGTCACAGTCGCTTGAGTAGAAGAAATACAAGTACAGCCAGTGCAACGTCTCGAGATTGGCCTTGCACGAAGGAAATACTACATTTGATGCATTGCTGATTGTTTACATTGAATGCGACATGCCTCGATGGGCAACTCGATAGGCAAGCTCAGTATCGGACGGTGTAAGATGAAAAGCTGTTGGAAACCATAGGCATTGCTTTGTGTTCGGCTTTACTAGTGTAAATGAGGGCCTATTCACAATATATCTGAGATGGATCCAAGATGAGGCACTCTCTTTGAGCAAGCTACTCTGAGCGAATGACGGACGAGAAACGCTTGATGGAGGTTCAGAGGCACGACAGGGCAATCAATCAATACCGGCGGTTCCTGGGGACAGCCGGCCACCGGTTCTTATTGCTTGCATCGTTTCTCCAATCAATTGGAGGATATCAACCATTCTCTCATTATCTTGCTTCATACCATACCTTTGTACGAAGTACGAAGTACAGGGAGCGAGATTTCCTCCGTCCTTGGTCGTATTTGACAGACCGCAACTCCACCCCTTCGGACTAGTTTATTATTAAAATCCTTGTTTCAATGCTCTCTTGGCAACGGGGGTCTTCGTGATTGGGCAACGCTTTACCAGGCTGGGATTAGCACACAGGCGGCGATGGACAAAGGAGAGAGTTGCAGAGCGCCACAACGGTGAGATATATCGATGGGCGGCCATCTGACCAGGTCCGTTGCTGTCCGTTGTCCACTGAACAAGCAGAAATGTGCGCTATCAATGACGGACGAAGTAATCTTATATTTAGCACCAGTAGCATTCGCACTTGCACGAAGCGATCGTATGAATTAAGATTACTTCGTATCTAAACTATGAAGGGGGTCCTTCATAGTTGTACACCACGACGGGAGTGGAATTGATCTGGGCTTGGTCGAAACGCAGCTGGACGAAGGATTCGTTTTAGAAAACACACTGGACTCGCTCCACATTGACCAAACACTGATGTTTCTCTGCTTTCTTTGCAATGTGTTCGTTTCCCACCAACAAGGACGGAATGGTCGGTGTGAACTTGTCTACTTTCCACTTCCTTGTCCCTTCTCGCAGCACGAAGTACGAAGTATCAATTGATGCGTACCCCAGGAGTCCAGGGCAGGGATTAACTGCTTGAAACGATGGCATCCAAGTCCCGAGGTACTTGGAGGTATGCAATTTAAACAGTGGAATACAAAGTACCTGTGTCCACTTGTTGCATGCTGGAGCAGTACGAAGTCCGCCTCTTCGTCGTACTTCGTTTTTTGAAGTAATAATTACGAAGTGTACTTCATAGTATCCATGTCGGGGACATGCCCTGTGCTCAATCGCAAAGTGATCAAATCGATTTGATCACTTAATCTAAGCCAGACTGGGTACAGAATCTGTGGCTAAACAGGTTCGTGCTCTCAGATTCGAGGTTGGTCGTTACAATAAACCAACCAACCACCGAGCGCATCTCGTAGTGCGCGAAGTACCATTTAATACTTCACATCTGCCTGTCCAGGAGAGAAGCCACATCAATAATAAACTACTTCGTACAGAAGCCGAGGGGCCCCTGCGCTTTTAGTACGAGGTAGCCATGCCAACCGATCTGCAAAGAACGCTTTCCTTCGGCAAGGGGGCCTTGCCTCGTACTTCATACAAACCCCTTCGTTGGCTAAATGGGAATGCTCGAAGCATCAAATCGAGTTTCCTTTTGAATTTATTCTTTATTCCATGAGTTTAGTCGATGCTTTCGGCTCGAAATCTGCACAAAGAAGAGAGGCACGTTGATGTCGGAACTTGATTCTTAACTTGTGTTCTCTGCAATATCAGTTCCTCCAGGCTACGAGATAACATTGAAGCATTTGATGTTGTTGATTTCGCTGTTGATGGGCTCTTATGCAAGAGTAGCCATGGGATGGGCTGGCGCCAGGCAATCTTTCACAAGTAGATAGTCATTCTTTATTTCCAATTCATCTATCAATATCACCTCGCACGACTACCCGGCCCAGGCTGCGAAATATACAAAGCAGGCGAGAGACTGCCTTTCGCGAGGGAATATCTATGCAGTAAGGGGGGCTTCTACTTCAGGCAAGGGCTGCCCAAGTTGGACACCGCCCAATGACCATTTTGCAGGGAAATATTCGTCCAGTCTTCAGCTGCACATTGCCGTGCCCTCGGCCCCCGAAAATCATGGAGATCGCCAAAGGCACCGCCTCGCGCATGTCCGACCCATTCTTAATACCTCTTACCAGCCTTGACGATCATCGACATGGAACGCCGGAGAGCAGATCTGATGTCTCCAGTCACTTTTGCCAAAATATTTCATCCACCCCGTATTATGCCATTCCACGCACTCCATATTCCACACAGAGCCAAGAAGCCATTTTATCCGGAGGACTTGCCTATGACGTCCTCTTCGCGAAATGTATGCAGGCACTCCTGATCCGCCGGCCATTTACCATACTATATATAATTAGTACACTCGTCGACGGCATGGCCAATCTGAGTGTCGAGGGCGTCCTTCTGTGCAGGAACAGTTTCCACCAGTTTCCATTCTGCGCCGCTCCAGACTCTCTCCCTGTTACCACCCACACTTGTTATTACGTATAGGCTAAATTTGGCATGTGGGAGAATGGCTGCATAAAAGTAAGAAGTAAGAGGAGATGGTTGGACAGGACGTCAAAGTTGGGCGGGTGCGTATGAGAAGCGGTCCCGGCGGCGGCAACAGCGGATGGCTGCCGTCGAGACTGGAGAGCAACATCGAGGCATCTTTATCGAGAGGAGCCGCCAGCATGACACAATACCGGATGCGGTCCGAGTCACGCGCAAGACTTCCCTATTTTCCATCACCGCCCACCACCACCCTCACCATCACCACCACCACTATGAGGTATCCGTACTTCGTACGTGGCTTGTTCCTGCGTCATGGGAGCATGAACAGAGTCGTGTTAAAATGCCATTCTGTGCGGCCAGCGCTCTGCAACAACTCCGTGCCTGCTGCTCGTTACCTCTCCTTATATGCTCCTCTCCGATTTACCACGTTTTCACGGCACAAGTTGTTGGTGAACTCCGCTTGCCTTAACGGGCCACGTCAACGACTTCGGCGGGGGAGGCAGAGGAGCGGCATGCTATCACTCGTCAAGGCCCTTCTCTCCACTCCACTCCACTGCTTCATACTTCTGCTACAGTGTGCATGCATGAGCCTGAGGTCGTGGACACTACACGTCAAGTAATGCGCAATGCGGCCTTCTGCTTCTGTCCCCACAGTCTTAGCGACTCGACAGGATCGCATTTATTCGAGAAAGATGCCACGAAATATGTACGAAGCAAGCACCCATGGGTATATAAAAGTAAGTCCGATCATCGGGCTGGGGGCGCCTAGAAGGTGTAGAAGGCCGATAGAAGCCCATTAGCTTGGACAACTGATGGATAGCGACCCCAAGCCTTTTATTTCATCATGTCCTTTGAGGGAGCAGTGTCGAAAGGCAAGTCTGCTGAGGCTGTAAATCCGTGTGTTAGTATGAATGAAGTATAGGTAAGGTGGTGAGCCAGTTGACCCTTCAATTGAGTGTCTGACCAGCGGAGAGAGCGGGGATCTGCCCTTGCCATGGCCGAAGTCGCCCGCTTACCTGTAAGGAGGACGGTAAGGGAGTGCCCCATATTTTTTTTTTCGGATGGCTCGGTGATTGTTGTGCCCTCGGAACGGCTGCCAGCGCCTATTGGACGCGAAAGGCTCCGAACGAAGAGCTGTGGAATATTAGATCGAGAGCCTATCGCGGATATTCATCGAAAACCCCACCTCACGGAGCGGGATGAACGAAGGGCATGCAGCACTTGTCCTTCTGCGCACTCCCAGACAAAAGTTCGCAGCCCGACGGGCTTTAATTGCGACCCGAGCGACCACTCCATCGGCGTCTGCTTCGTACTTTGCAGTCTTCGCAGTCTTCGCACACCCCAAGTTGCCCCTTTTATCCCTTCGGTATCATCCCATCCACACGGGACTCGCCGTTAGTCGTATCCATAGGCTTCGACTAGCGTGTTCTACGAGGGAATTTGCACTTGGGATGGAGCAGAACTTGCAGAAGTTCAAGAGACAATTTCCAGCACCGGAATCATCTTTCATAGAACCTCGGCTGGCGTCTCAGCTGCCTCAGCTGACAATACTCTATTCATTATCAAGCACGAAGTACCGCAAATGGAGCACGGCAAGATCACGATCCAGGCGATCGAATCTATCGTTGATGAGTATGAGGCATTGCAGTGTACACTACAAACAAAGTACACCTGTGATAGCCGCTGTGTGTCTATTTCCAGGGCAAAAACTATTACCTCATAGTACTTCGGTAATCGTACTTCGGACACATCAAATCATTGATCAAATAGTTTTATGTCCGTAGGGTTCAATTGTTTATGGTGGTGTGGTGTGTCCAATTGTCCTCACGGTCCCCGGTTGCGGTTTCCCGTGCCAATTTCGCCAAGCCAACTAAAGCTCAATTATGACGTTTGGATTGGTCGAATTGGTCGAATTGGATCCGTGATTTGATCTGTCTTCAATGTTATCTCCATTTTGGCGGGGCAAAAAAATGGGGGCGCGTTCCCAATTTCAAGGCGGGGTCTAGACTTCATTGTGGCCTTTTCCCCTCGGTTCAATTGATCAATCAATCGATCGGTTGTTGGGAGAGGGGACTCGGAGTCGAGACGCGGGGTCAATGATTGATCAGTAGATTCCAGCACATTGGGCTGTATGACAATTGTCTCGTGTACGAAGCAGAACTTGAAGTTCAAGTTTCTACGTCGCCGTTGACACTATCCTCTCGTGCCGTCTGGGTCTGGTGTGTTCATTTTGTGCTGTGGAGGATTCAAACCATAGCGGGGTCAAAAAGAGTGGCCCCTCCTCAACTCACGTTCCCACTCTCAACTTACACTACGCTCCCTCAAATTCCTGCTTCCTAGTTTACTTCGTAGTGCCTGAGCAACGACATACGATCCTGGACCTCCTCACCGCCATGCGAAGTAAGAGTGCCTAACTTAGTCGATCTCTGGAATATACGCTAGTTTACATCAATCACATCGTGTGTAGCAGTGGACACTCCTCCGTACACTTTGACTACACTACATTCATTGGACCAGGCGGGCCATCTTCACTACCGACGTGGCGTGCTCATGCAATTGATTCTTCCCTTCGGCCCCTCTCCTGTGCGTCTGTGATATTGTTGCCCTGATACTACTCTTTTCTACTTCGTCCTCTTGGCTGTTGCCGCCTTTCCTTGTCGAGTGTAGTGTAGTTTCTACTTCCATCGTAACCTACGAAGTACGTCGTGTTGCCTGCGTCGTACTCCGTACCAGCCACGAACGAAATCCGTTCCTGCTCACATGTTCACGCCAGGGGATCCGCAAACCCTCAAAGTATATATGATCCGTCGTCTCCCCCTTCTTCCCACAAAACCGCTCCTCTAGCTCATCAACCGTATCCATCACCAGTCTTTGAGATATCTTCTTTCTCCTACCCCTACCCCTACTTCTAGTAGTCAATTTATCCACCTGCTCGGTGACAACCTTCTCGACGTTTCGTCGTTCACATCCCACCCCCTCAACTCCAATTCTTGCCCAGCACTCGCGGTCGAGGAACTAGCTGCCTCGGTCGCCTCAGTCGTCAAGACGTTCTCCAACCTTCTTAACTCGTAAGTCTTGCTAGTTCTCAGAAAGGCTCCTCACAGATATGGCCTGTATTGCGGCGTTTTCGTGTGTACTAACACTGTCGAATCTAGCGTGCATCATCCGTTCGCCGGAGCCCGCTGCTCTGCCACCGGCGCTTCAGCGGACTCAGTTGAGACCAAATAAATCGGTCTCTAAGATATCCAGCGTAGCAATTTCATTTGCTCATAAATCTTCAAGAACACGTCAAACGGCCCCCTCAAACTCTCACAATGGCCCCTCACGCTGAGATTGACGCGAGCTCCGCGAACGGATTCGAGCACGCCGCTTCCTCCTCCTCCGCTGCCCCCAAGCAGCTCTTCACTGTCAATTCCCCCGACGTCGTCTACACCGACTCGGAAATCAAGTCCAAGTACACCTACCGCACTACCCAGGTCAAGAAGGACGCCAACGGCCAGTATGTCGCCACTCCCCAGGAGACCGTCTATGACTTCAAGGTCGAACGTAAGGTCCCCAAGATCGGCGTCATGCTTGTCGGTTGGGGCGGAAACAACGGTTCTACCGTTACCGCCGGTATCATTGCCAACCGCCGTGGCCTCACCTGGCAGACCCGCGAGGGAACCAAGAAGTCCAACTACTACGGTTCCATCCTCATGGGCTCTACCATGAAGCTCGGTACCGATGCTGAGACCAACCAGGACGTCAACATTCCTTTCCACGACATCCTTCCCATGGTTCACCCTAACGACATTGTCGTCGGCGGTTGGGACATTAGCTCCCTCAACCTTGCCGCCGCCATGGATCGTGCCCAGGTTCTCGAGCCCACCCTCAAGGACCAGATCAGGAAGGAGATGGCCACCATGACCCCTCTTCCCAGCATCTATTATCCCGACTTCATCGCCGCTAACCAGGAAGATCGGGCTGACAACCTGATCCCCGGTACCAAGGCTTGCAACGCCCACGTCGAGCAGATCCGAAAGCAGATCCAGTAAGTTCTTTCTGGTTTCTTGACACCGCGTTTCTCCATCCATTTCAAGTGGGTGACGTGAGGATTACAAACATCTGACCATAAACTTTGCCTATAGGGACTTCAAGACTGCCAATGGCTTGGACAAGGTCATTGTCCAGTGGACGGCCAACACCGAGCGTTATGCCGACATCATCGAGGGTGTCAATGACACCGCTGACAACCTCCTCAAGGCCATCGAAAACGGCCACGAGGAGGTCGCGCCCTCCACCATCTTCGCTGTTGCCTGTATCCTTGACGGCGTTCCCTTCATCAACGGTTCTCCCCAGAACACCTTCGTTCCCGGATGCGTTGAGCTTGCTGAGAAGCACAAGTCGTACATCGGCGGTGACGATTTCAAGTCGGGCCAGACTAAGATGAAGTCTGCCTTGGTTGACTTCCTCATCAATGCCGGTATCAAGCTCACTTCCATTGCCAGCTACAACCATCTCGGAAACAACGACGGAAAGAACCTGAGCTCCCACAAGCAGTTCCGATCCAAGGAGATCTCCAAGTCCAACGTCGTTGATGACATGGTCGAGGCCAACTCTGTCCTGTACCAGCCTCATGAGCACCCCGACCACACCGTTGTCATCAAGTACATGCCCGCTGTTGGTGACAACAAGCGTGCTCTCGATGAGTACTATGCCGACATTTTCATGGGTGGCCACCAGACTATCTCGTGAGTATCACCCAGATACTTGGTTATTGTAAGACTCTATTAACACCATGATTTCTAGCATCTTCAACGTCTGCGAGGACTCCCTCCTTGCCGCTCCCTTGATCATCGATCTCGTCGTCATTACCGAGCTCATGACCCGCATCCAGTGGAAGGCTGCTTCGTCCGACGGTGCCGTCACTGCTGACTACAAGGGCTTCCACCCCGTCCTCAGCATCCTCAGCTACATGCTCAAGGCTCCCTTGACCCCTCCTGGCACCCCTGTTATCAACGCCCTCGCTAAGCAGCGTGCCGCTTTGACCAACATTTTCCGTGCCTGTGTCGGTCTCCAGCCCGAGTCTGAGATGACCCTCGAGCACAAGCTCTTCTAGGTCTCCTCTTGACCACGAAGGCTCGGATGCTGCCTTCAAAACTTGCTGCCATTCTTGATTTGACGTGCTATCTTGGCCGGACTTTTTTCCAGTTGTTTTTCAGCTCGCAAAGCAAGTCTGACCTGCCACTCACTTGGGATATTTTGGACAAGGAAAGGGATGGGGAGGATATTTTAACGGCCCCAGCTAGCTATGGTTAAATATACGCTGTCGCTATCGGATATATTACATTTATCACAATGTGACGCAGTCTTAGTGCTTCGTGATGTTGTGTTGAATGTGGTTTCTCGTTTTGAGCGCACTGCTGGTTTTGGTACAAGTGAAGTATTGTTGAAAGTTGGATCGTAATCAATGAGATAATCTATGTCATTCGAGACTTCGCGCTGTGTGGGCATTTCAATCGATTAACAGAACAAGCACAAAAACTGCTTGATTCCTATTTAAGAATGTAAAGAAGATTTGATAACTTTTAAAAATAAGAAGTTCCTAGCTCTCGTCTCTATCTCTCAACTCCATCATTACCTTTCATCCCCGTCAGCATTGTCAACCGGACTCATCTTCTGTCCAACCTCCACACCGCCATGGCACCTCCTCCATCTGTAAGTTTACTCGACTTTTGAAGCTCATGCTTAATCCACCCGAGCCTTTTTCCTCTCGTTTTCGGCCTACTACCGTTCCCTATCACTAACGTCCGCCGTAGACGCCAGCACCAAAATTCATCTTCAAGACGCCGGGGCAGGGTGGCCAGGCATCACGTACCGGCGTAGCGTCCCCACGGTTCACAACGCCGAGATTCTCAATACCCTCAGCGACGGCGGCATCGACACCCGCCCCTAGGCCGTCTCAGCTGTTCGTACAGTCTACGGCTAGGGCTCGGGCACGGGATGAGATTGAGAGCTCGCCTCCTTCGTCCGTTAGGTCCTCAGGAGAACGGATCGTGGATCGGGATCAGGAAACCACCATGACCAATGCAAGCGATGTGGACGAGGATAACGAGAGCGGTATAACAGCGGCGCCGGTGGACAGGGAAGTTAAGAGGCGGCGACTGTTCGATACGCCGAGCGGCCCCGAGAGGTACAGAGAAATCTGCCCCAGCAGCCCGGTGGAAGATGACGAGGGTAATTCCCCGCCCGCGATTATGGAGACCGACAGTGAAGCACAAGACTCGCCATCCAGCGTCCGAAGTTCCCTGGACCTCCCGCGAGAGAACCCCTCAGCGACCGCTCGCCAATCGTTATTCCAGCCCCCACCGCGATTCAAAGTACCAGATACGGAGGAGAACACCTTTATGGAGGGTTTACCCTCGGTCTTCTCACCGCAAAGGAAAGGTGCCAAATACGTCGCCGGCGGTCTAGCCACCGAGGTCCAGAGATGGCTGTCGCACATTAAAGGGTCGCGAAGCGAGGTGGATGGAGTGCTGAAATTTAGGGTTGAGGAGATGAGTAAAGATGGGCGAATGTGCCTCGTTCGGGGCCGGACGGTTGGAGATGGCCGTGAAGACGGAGTAGGTGGACAGTCTGAGGGACGTGAAATCGCGGTAATGCTTGCTGGGCAAGGCGAGATGACGGGGTTAGGGCATCGCGTAGCGGTGAAAGAAGGCTCTATGATACAAGCTGAGGGATTGAGATGGAGAATCACTTTGGATGGGTTAGGGGATTGGGTTGTTGTTTGTGACTGGAAGGTTGCTATACCGTGACGAAGTTTCATAGAATAGCTTCTCCATGACTTGATATTACTTTATACGCCATTTTAATGCGTGTATCTAAACCACATTTGTCCTGGAGACTACTGGTACAGGATGAGCTGGATATGCAGCTCGTACATGGTATCAACGACCGGAACCAGCAGCCCGCGCATGTACACCCCATTGTAATCCGCAGGACCTGGTGAGATCTCGGGAGGGTGCGCGGGCAACAATGCATGAAAGCCATCCCAATAAAATACTTTAAACGGGTCTCGGATTTACCGGCCCTGTTGCATTGCTCGTGTCATCGCCAACCTCTTGCTGAATGGGCTTAGGCTCCTCTCTCTCTGCTGGGTTTCGGCTCTGCCGTAGGGCGAGGCTTGAGCTCGCGCCGGTCGAGAGTCTTTTCCATCTCCGTATCCGTCCCTCCCTCTATTCATCTGCGCGCCACGATCTCGAGAAAGGCCGGACCAATCACGATTCTGGCGCTGACGTCGCGGAGAATCGAGATCCCTTGTGCGGTAGTTCCGTGATTCTCCAATTCGCGGGGAGATGCTTCGCTGGCTAGCTGGACTCCGACGACGAGGAGGAGCGCCGCGACTTGGTCGGTTGTCATGGCTAGAGCCCCGGCTGCGGTTCGGACTCGGACTTCCACCGTAGCTCCGGCTCCGGCTACGACTGCGACTGCGACTAGAACCGCGTTCATAGCTGATACTCCGACTCAAGCTCCGAGTCAAGCTCCGATTCCCACCGCGGCCGCGAACCGGACTTTGGCTATAGCTCCGGCTCCGGCTTCGATCGCGGCCTCTACTCCTGCTCCTGCTCCTGCTTCTCTCTCGGCTTGGACTGCGGTCGGGACTTCTAGCGGCGACCGAAGAGTTCCGAGAACCGCGAGAGTGACCATCCGCCGATATTTTGTTATCTTGTGGGGACCGAAAGTACTCTCTTCTCCGCGGAGACTCGCGGGAGGCATTAGTGGAAATGGTAGACACAGACTCCTCTGACGGAGACCTTGACTGGGCCCTACGCGCCTCGGACTGTTTTATTAAATCTTCTTCACGTTCCTCCTCTTCTTGCTTCTTCGCCCTTTCCGCCTCCCTCTTTGCTAGCTCCGCATCAGCTAGACCCTTTCTGGATAGCAAAAGGTAGGTTAGCCAAAAAAATTTCAGGTACAGCTCCACTGCTTTAGCAGTAAGTGAAAAGACAAGTCGCGCTGTGAGACTAGAGAGAACAAACCTTCTCTCGGCAGCATCTAGGGAGTCATTGGTGAGTTTTGGCATGAGCTTCGGGTTTCGAAGCTGTTGAGTCCTTGACGGCCGGGGCACGTAGGGCCGTTCCTGGACCGGGGTTTTACACTCATATGAGTAGTGCCGTTCAAAGAATGTTAATACTATAGATCAAAAGAAAAGTGCTGACGGAGAACTTGGGGGGAGTGAGACTTATCTCTTTTCAGGCATCGCTGACACTGGACGTTTCCAGGAGTGGGCTTTCGCGGCCCTCCTCGGCCGCGGTAGACGAACATTGAGTGTTGCTATGTGTGTATCGGAGTGAATAGGCTAACTGTTGTTGATGATTTTCCGATGACAGGACTGAAATAAGAATGTTGTGTATCGTCAAGGTTCTTACATTGACATCAACAAGACGTGTTGAATGGAAACTCGTGGTTGCCAAGTAAAGTCAATATCGGGGTGTGTTTGCCGGGTGGTACCATGCACATACCTTGTAGAGGTTCTCTATCGAGGCTTATCTAATCATATCTTATTGCCAGGAGATTGTGTGGCATGGACTTTCAGGCAGTCGGCTTGGCATCTCCAGATCAATTTAATGTTATTGTTCCCGAGAATGCTTCACTACGCAGTGGAGGCGATTTTCTCCATTACAGACAAGTCTCATATTTACGTTCGCCCAAGAGTGATAGTGTGGGCGTTTTACAAGTGAACTGGAATCGCTACAATGTTACAATGTATTGATGGATTTGCAAAGATCATGTAAACTCCTCGACTACTCGAAGTGTGGGGATGTACATTAGCATTTCGCTTGAGTACAAAGGTACACACAGACACACAGTATGAAGAGTGCGTTTGGGCGTGTTTCCTCACACAATTTTGTGTCCTCTCTGTCTTTTTTTTTTTTTTTTTTTCCTGCCTGCTTTTTCGTTCGTTCCTGCCGCCTTTTTCTGCCTCCCTTATCCTCCAATCCGCTCCCTCGCTTCTACGAATAGTGAGCCGCCCTGCTAATCCTCTTATGCCTGAACGGCTGAACCCCATCCCAAATTTTATCCCACCTTCCGTTCGTACTCCCGTTTGGTAGACTTGATGGGCGCCATCCACACTCAATTCATCGCATCGCATCATTTGAGTCGCCATTCTTTGGAGCTGCACAATATGCCATACCCTTCGCTGCATCATGTCTCTTTGTGAACTTTAGACGAATCGTACCTTCGACTGTCCCTCGTCCGCGATTTCTCGTCGGCGGCTGCTTCTTTTTCCCCTTTTGCCCTCTCAGCAACCCTATTTTCTCCAACTCCCCACTACCTCATCTCGCTCCCCCATCCAGGGAAAGCCAGCCTTGGAATACCATTCCCGCTTTCATCAACGGCGAGACGATAAGAACGTAGCGGCGTAACGACACCGAAAAACGACAACGATGGCTGTCCGAGAACAACCATGATTACTTGCGAACCTTTCTGCTCTTGCCCGTCCGTCTTGATCTAGTTGCGTCTCGTCGCCCAGTGTTTCGCATTCCGATTCCTTTCTACATTTCCCTTTTTTATCTCAAGTTGCCCTTATCACGCGTGTGGTACATAGTCGAACTAGAGGTAGAGCCTTAAGCTTCTGGTCTATTCTTAGTTGTCTGTTCCAAGTTCTGGCACTCTCCCATCATCGGACTGGGTTCTGTCCGCGGCATCAAAATGGCCACGACCAAGAGTCCATCCGGTGTCCCAAAGCCATCTTTCGCAAAGGTAACCCCTCTCCCCCCTCCCCTTTCCCGCTTCGCGATCGCAGTCTTTCCTTGCCTCTCGGACCCGTCCCCCCAACGCGCTCTCCGTGAGGTCCACTGAGATGACAAGACGTAAATTAACTTGAAAACTGTTCTTTCCCGACAGGTTGCCGCCTCTGCATCGAAGGATCGCCCCCCGGTTGTATCTTCGCGCCAGGTCACTTCTCCTCCAGGCCCGGTTTCTGTTCCGCAGGCCATAATGCCAGTCATCGCCAACGGAGCAACCAACTATATGCGCCCCCGACCCGGTTTTCCTCACCTGGGGGGCCCTACATCCTCCAAGGCTACGGGTCATGATGGCGGGAACATGGTGGACTTGGTGGGCGATCTCGTAACTGGGATAAGAAATGCGACGCTGGACACTCGAGCCCCTAGCCTTGTCGTCAATGGAAGTGGCAGTTCCTTGCCCGACAAATTAAAGGCAGCATCTGGCGCGGACTCGAGTCCCGACGATTCGCAAAAGGCCGATTCAACTTCCGACCTCGGGACGAAGCCGCCGAGCCTCGACGGCAAGAGCATCACGTCAGGGACGACCTTTGCTCTCGACGAAAAGGAATCATTGCGGCCTGATGATAGTGCTAGTGTTAAGGCGGCGGCCGTTGAGGACGATGACGCTTTCTCTATCCGCGGCTCTCTTCTTGCCGGTTCTCGCATGGGGTCCGACATTGCCGGCCGCCGCATTCAGCTCGAAGAACATACCGACAGGCGCACTTCTCAGCACAATGTGGGAGCGCCGGGTGCTGTTGTTCCTCAAGGCCCAGCGGGACAGCCAACTCCAGCCGGCCCCAGCATCCCCACAGATGCGCTCAACATTATATATAGAAAGGCTCCTGATGAAAAGCTTCTCGAGGCTATGCAATCTCCAAAGGACCGGATTTTTCTTTTACGTCTCGAAAAAGACGTCATTGATTTCGTCCGGGATTCGAAGTATGAGTTTTTTTTTTTTTTTTTTAATTCCTTTTCTATCTTGCGCTTTTCCTTTCTTTCGTTTGGCCCCGTCTATCTGCTAGGATGTCTTTTTCACTTTTACTGACGAATACCATTAGGGAGCCTTACATGGACCTTCCGCCGTGCAATTCCTTCTGTAGGATGCTCACTCATAAGCTGGCTGACTATTACCATATGACACATTCCTATGAACCGAGTATTGGCGCCGTGAGGATCTTCAGAACCCCCTTCTGCCGTGTGCCGCAGTCCCTCGCTAGCATCGCGGAATCCACCTCGGCTGCCAACACTCCACCCCCGGTGGTTATTCCCCGTAAGATTATGCGACGAGAGGATAGTGGTGATAAGGCCGTATCCAGTGCTGGCCCTTCGAAACCGACTTCTGAGGCTGGCAGTGATGCCAAGGAGAAGGCCGCGCAACTAAAAGAGAAGTGAGTAGTTTTATCGTGTCTCCTCTAACCGATGACCTATCGGTTTCTAACAGACATGTGTGTTTTTGTGCAGAATGACTCAGGAAGAGCGAGAGGAGGCATACAACCGCGCAAGAGAGCGCATCTTTGGCAGCTCTGAAAAGAACGGCGAGTCTCCGCAAGGTAAATCAAACAAGCCCGACCCCTTAAGGGCTACCAATCAAATGAAGCGGCTTCTCATATGCTGACGTATGATATTTCTAGACAATGATAATGGAGTATCGCGAGCAAGCTCTGTTTCTGGGAAAGACAAATCTAATGGTGGAAGGAGAGGGAGGACCGAGAGACGTAGGCGCGATTCAGGTAGCTTTGAGTCTCGCGCTCAGTACGCCGTCTACTACCCTCCACCCCAGCAGTCCCCATGGGCAGCTCAGCCACAGTATATCCACGTCGCAACGCCTCCATTCAACGGACAAGTCCAACCGCCGTTCCCGAATCAAGCCGTGCCTGTCTATATCCCACCTGGGCAGAGTTTCCCGACCATGATGCCGAATACTGGCTACCCTCCGGCTTATACGAACATGCCCCAGGTATGAACTTCCGTCTTCTGTCCCCAGCTTGTCTTCGTCCGCGCTGACTCATTGTTCTTCGCTTCCAGTATCCACCTCAACCGAATGCCCACCGCTACCCACCTCCTGGGAACACCGCTGCCGGTGCGTACGGACCTGCGGCCCCTCCGGGACAGTCTCCACCGACCCAGAGCTGGCAGTCCCCGTCCTTTAACCCGCCACCGGGATCTTTTTCTCAGCGAGTAAACGTCCCTAGCGCACCTCCGGCACCTAGCCAAATGGGATCAGCGTCCGTGGGCATTCCTTATCTCTATGGGCAGCTTCCCGCAAACGCCAACCCTAATGACCCGAAGAGTCAGCATCCTATCCCCGGGAGCTACAATCGACATGCCTTTAACCCTAAAACGCAATCTTTCGTTCCGAATACCGGTATGGCCCCCATGCAGGGACAAGTACCGCCATATGCACCTGGTGGCTCGCACCACGGGAGTCCGCAAGTGGGATCTCCCCACCTAGCCTATGCAGGTTCTCCCTACCAGATCCCGATTGCTGGGCCCCCTCCTGGTCCGCAGCAGCCTTACGGCGATGGGTATGCTATGGCCCGACAGGGTTCCAACAACTCGATGATGGCATTTCATCATCCACCTCAACATATGCAGCACCCGCCCCCCCTTTCCCAGGTACCGCACCCCGCGATGGCACAGCATATGCCGCCAAATCATCTCGCACAACCACCTAATAAGCCTGCTACCGCCCCAGTTCCGTTGATACCAGGTCAGGCGTTCAGCCACCTTCCGCCACATTATGGTAACCCTTCCACATTGCCTCAGAAGCCGACGTAACCCCGGCCCTTGGTACATATGAAATTGTGATGCTGGGGATACATAGAATTGATGACTGATTTTTCGAGGATGATGAGAGAAGGATGGGGGGAAGATGATTCACGCATGTGCTGGTGTTAAGGACTAGGAGTCAAAATCATGAGCACTACTTAAAGTACGGAGTCTAGGGAATCGGATACAAGAGCATTTAGGCGTTTGAGGAATGGATGGCAGGTGGGATATTAAGTCCACTCACCTTTTTTGTTAACCTTTTTTCTTTTGCTTCATTTCCATTTACTTAATTATGTTGTTCATCTACTATGTGTCTCCACTTTTTATTTTTATCCTCCTCTGTGGTCCCTAGCGTCGAGAGATTGGTCTCGTTTTGGTCATTCTCGGGAATAACACATACACAATCGCGGTGTAGAGTTCTGAGTAAGGATCGGAGACCTGGGCGATCTGTTGATTAGGATGGCTCGATAGCAACGGCTGCTCTCCACTTCACATAGCGGTCAGAAAGTAGATGTTGCCGTCAGTCCAAACTCGTTGCCTATACAGTGAGACAATCGTCTAAATATTGAGGAAGAGAACAAGAGAAACAATTATCATGAGACAATGAAAATAACCCGGCAGCCCTGTAAACGCCCATAATGACATGAATGATTTTTAGACCCTGTCCTCTGATTTTTTTTCGTCTCTCTTTTACTTCTCTGCGCGCCGGCGCCATCCACCCGGCATACCAACTCCCAAGCCAGAAATCATCACAGAACAGAGAGAAAACGAAGAGATTAAAAGAGTAGGGGAAGCGGAAGGAACCGGGATGTTTCTAAAGGGCATGGGGGGGCTCAGGTGGTTCCATAGACTCCCTCACTCGCTAGCCACGCTGCCTCTAGTCGGCGTTCTCGCGAGGCTCTCGGGGTTCCCTGTGCTGGCCTCCACCGCCTCCCCTACCTCCCCTGCCGCCCCTCTTACCGCCCCTCTGGCCTCCACGCTGGTTCTCCTTCTCGCCTCCCTCGCCGGTCTTGCCCTCGGCATCTTTATCTCCGCCAGTGAGAGCTGAGGTGGCGAGACGCTGAGAGAGCTCGATCTGTGTGCGGATGGTGTTGGCGAGATAAGCGACCATGAGCACGTCTTGGATGTGGTTGTTGAAGTCGCGGTCAATCTGGGCAGGGTCGACCTTGGGGGTGAGTGAAAGGGCGTTCATGAGGAACTGGCCGAGGGCGTTGTTGGGCTCATCCTCTTCATCGAGGACTCGGTTGATCCAGTCCGAGACGCTATCAAGCAAGCCAACGGTCGACTGAAGGGAACGGGCAAGAGCCTCAACATCGGATACAAGCGGAGCGGAGCGTGCCTCAGTATCCTTAGCAGCGGAGATAGCCTCGAGCGCAGCGCGCTCAGAGTCGCCGTAGAGAACCTTATGGGGGACCTGAATGAAGAGGCAGGACGAGGCGGCGCTCTCAGCATTTACTGCTACGGGAGCAGAGATATAGCACCTAGTATCGATGGCAGCGCCCGGGTCGGTCGAGATGGTCAGGTGGACGGCGGGGTGAGGGAAAGTACCCGTCTCGGGGCTGGCGAAAAAGTTTTGGATAAGGGCCGAGAAGGAGTTGAGCTCGAGCGAGGTGGTGTACCATCCGAGAAGGCTCTCCCTGGGGCTAGCCTTGAGGGTGAGGGCAAGCATGTTCTTCTGGTAGTCGACATCGACTTCGACCTGGTCCTCATTCTCCGTGTGGGGGATCGCGAAACACGACCGCACCTCGACTTCGGTTCCGTCTTCCGAGCGCACTCCCACGAGGGCTCCGATGACGCGCTGCGATTGAGTGTCGCGGGTATCACGGCGTACGGCATGATCAAGGATCGAAAGGATGACTTGCGGTTGAATGTTGACAGCGACGGGCGAGAGCGAGATGTTCATGCCGACCGCAGCGGGGGCCAGCGGCCTGGCCAAGTGGAGAAAGTTGGTCACTTCTACCGCCATCTTGAAATATTTTCCCCGGTAGGATAGTACGAGGACCTAGAGATGTCGAGGCGAGGGCGAAAATAAAGCGCTCGGTGACCGACGACTTGGTAGAAAGGGGGGGCGTCGAGTGGTATGGGGGTGGGTTTCCAGGTTCAGGCTCCGAGGGGATCGATTCGGCGAGTGGGATGTGGTTGATTTTGGCGGGCAAAATTTGTGCTTTGCCGTCTGTGATACAGTGAGGGCTTCGATAACGATAAGAAACGTGGCGGGGCTGCCCCTCGGTGTGGCTGGCGCTGTGGCTGCAGGTTTTTATTTTTATTTTTTTATTATCAAAGAGCTATCTGGGACTTCAAGATTTATAGAAGTTGTCCTCAGTTTCATTCATTTCTTTTATTCCCACGTCTGTTTCTAAACGAATGAATTAATTCGGCTTTTGGCCTCAGTGCACTAGCTCACATATGGCTCAAAAGCGTAGAGCCGCCCCGGGTAACCGGGGATCATCGAGAGGCCGTGGAGGAAGGGGAAGGGGAGGTAGAGGCGGACGAGGTGGTCGAGGTGGCCGGAGTGGCCCTCGCTTTAATACACAACGCCTTGCAGACCACGACATCAAGTATGTACTGGTTTCAGAACCCATGCACATTCAGTGCTTTATTGCTAACATTCTGCAGCGATTCTGGGAGTATTTCTGGTCAGGAAAATGATCTCAACGAAGACCATTTCGACGACCTTCAGTCGGATGAGGAACCCGAGCCGGAGGTGAAGCCTTACATGGCTCTCTTACATAGTTTATCAGAGTCTGCTACGCCGAAGGCTAAGAGGCGGAAACTGAGCCATAGTGACGAGGTGTCCGGAGGCGGTTATCATGAGACTGATGATTCGGACGAAGCTGAGCCTAAGGATGCCGACTTGGCAATTGAAGACGAAAGTGAAAGTGAGGAAGACACGGATGAGATCCCGGAAGCCCCCGTCGACGATGACGAAGAGGACCCGTCCGATCCGTTTGACTCACATTTCTCTAACGCGAATGAGGTGGCGATATCTGGGAAGGTCGAGGCTGTACAGCGGAATCAGTGGAGGCTCAAACGAGCGGTCACCAATCGGTCCCGAGTGGTGTTTATGCACCCGGAGGACGGCAGCTCGAAAGAGTTTCCGTCATCTACATCAATCGCCGGACCTTCGTCAGTCAAGCTTAAGCAAAGACTAAAACTTACCTCTACGAGCGTGATGCCCAACTTTGATGAGGTTCAGATGCAGCTCGCACCAATGGTTTTCAACTATCAAGACGTCTTCTACTGCCAACGCACGGTCGATAACTCTGAAAGCCTTCGGAAACTCGTGTCGCTTCATGTTCTCAACCACGTTTTCAAGTGAGATATCCCTACTTAACAATTCCTGTGATACTAGTACTAATTCATCTGTTTCCCAGGACTCGAGATCGTGTCTTGAAGAATAACGCAAGGCTTGCGAAGGAAGGCGAGGACACAGAGCTGGAGCTCAGAGACCAGGGCTTTACGCGACCAAAAGTTCTATTCCTTTTACCTACACGTCAATCCTGTGCCAAGGTAGTTAGTAGCCTCGTGGAACTTTGCCAACCGGAGCAGCAGGAGAACAGAAAGCGCTTCGAAGAGAGCTTCATCGAGAAGGATCCTGCATTTGGAAAGGACAAGCCCGCCGATTTCAAGGAACTTTTCGAGGGGAATGACGATGACATGTTCCGCCTGGGGTTGATGTTTACGAGGAAAACACTGAAATACTTTGCGCCCTTCTACCGATCAGACATCATATTTGCCAGCCCTCTCGGTCTCAGGATGGCAATCGGTTCCGAAGAGGAAAAGGGAAAAAAGAAGATGGACTTTGACTTTTTAAGTTCCATCGAGTTGGTCGTCATAGATCAAGCGGACGCCCTGTTGATGCAAAACTGGGAACATGTCGAATTTATATTCGAGCATCTCAATCTCCATCCCCGAGAGGCCCACGATTACGACATCGGCCGTGTTCGGAACTGGTATCTTGAGAACTTGTCCAAACACTTTAGGCAGACCATAGTCCTGTCAGCATACAATACCCCCGAACTCTCAGAGTTGATGAGGTCGCGTTGCCAGAACTGGGCCGGAAAGCTTAGACTACAGCCTGAGTACTCGGGCGAAATCCAACGCCTCGGGGTCAAAGTTAAGCAGACCTTCTCTCGGTTTGCCTCGCCATCGGTTGATACGGATCCAGATGCGAGGTTTTCCTACTTCGTCGCCGCGATTGTCCCATATCTCGTGAAGAGAGCAAAGGACATTACCGGCGTCTTAATCTTTATTCCCTCCTACCTCGACTTTGTCCGCGTTAGAAACTTCTTTGCGACGTCTCCTTCCCTCGCAAACATTACTTTTGGCACAATATCCGAGTACGCGGATGTTCCAGAGGCTTCTCGAGCTAGGTCTCACTTCCTCAATGGCCGGCACAGAGTTCTTTTATACACTGAGCGAGCGCATCATTTCCGACGGAACCAGATCAAAGGCGTCAAGAGCATAATCATGTATGCTCTTCCGGACAATCCATTGTTTTACCGCGAAATTGCGGGAGGATATCTTGCTAAGAGTGAGCAAGACATGAGCCTGGAGGCTGGGCAGGGGTCCGTCAGAGTTATGTTTTCGAAGTATGATGCGATGAAGCTGGAGCGAGTGGTAGGAAGCCAGAGGGTTGGAAAGATGCTGGCGGAAAGGGGCGATACCTTTGATTTCGTGTAATATTATCGAGCGTGGCAGCTTTAAGAATCATAGCGAGCCCTGACAAGTTTAAATGATTGAGAATGGTGGAAAATGGAACTACACCTATAATACGAGAGATAGACACAGATACCACGACACTTCACACAACACGTGTTTCTTGTTCCTTAGACTGATGCTCCGCTCACGCAGCAAATAACATCGCTAGTTTGTCTAAATGCCAATTCCATTTCCCGTTGCATGATCTTACAAGTTTGTACACAGGTCTTAGCTGTTTCATCCGCCACTCGCCTTACACGTTTTCCTCATGATATATCCAATTATTTCTTCGCCGCGATGTGAGGGGGATCGACCTCCCAGTTCTCAGCCAACGCACTGCCCCATCTACGCTTCAACCTGTTCACCATCTTCTCAAACTCCTCCGTCCCCCTAAGTCTCGTAACCTTCTCGACGTTCTTCTTGGTGATGTCGGTGGATTCGACGCCACGTGCGCGGTCGCGCGCCACCGCCATGGCCGTCATCATGAATCGCGAGTCGCGGGGTCCGTCGACGAATTCGAGAATGGCGTACTCGGCCTGGTCGTAGATGTTGGCAGGTTCGGTTCGGGTCACGCGCGTGTAGCCGCCGGCGCGGTCCTTGTAGCGGTTCGCAAGCTCGCCGAATACTCGGGGCAGTAAGGCGTGGGGGGTCTAGGATCCATCTAGTCAGCCCAGGAAACCTCAATGGCGGTCGATAATTGAGTGCCAATTCTTTCCGCCTCCTTGTCCTGGTCTCCAGGAGGTTTGGCTCCGGGCTCGACAAACGACTATAAGGTGACAGGGCAGAGAGTCGGGGAGGGAGGCACCGTACATAAAGCATTCCTTGCACTTGTTTCCTACTCGTAACAGTATTCCGCTTCGCTAGGGTGATCAGTTTCTCCGCCAGCCGCTGTGATTCCTTCGCCTTGGCATATGTCGTTTGTATGTGCTCGTGCATCACGAGGGCGGTGACCTGACTGCGCAGCAGGGCCTTCCGCGCAGAGGACTTCCGGCTAAGATGCCGGTACTTGACGAGTCCGCCGGCCATTTTCGCGATTTGTGAGGAGAGTGGGCAGCGTGGGCTGGGGTGGGGAGGAGAGCTTGATCTAGATACCCAGAGGTTTTTTGAGTAGTCTCGAGCAATTGAAATTTATCAAGCATTGAGATGGATGGATGTGATTAGTCATCGCGTATATTCCAGTCCATGCAACCAGACTTCGTAGACATGGTCAACATCAGACACTGTCCTCGGTTCAGGACTAATTGACGGTCTCTAGCTCTGATCTTCTCAGAGTGTACGGCTCAATTGATCTATATGGACGCCAATACAAACAAATTTCTCCTCTACTACCACACTGAAGTTCCCGGTTCCATGATATTGATGAATTTCTTGTCTTCTTCCTCAGCGCCCATTATAGTCACGTGATGATCGCAAATCCTCAGCTCGGGTTCTGTGCACAGGTACTTGGCCTTTGTACCTTTCTTCACGGAAGGTTTCGGCTCTCGACATCATCGTCGTTATTATTTGCAGCTCCGATTTGCTGATTCGACCCCCGGGTCATGATCCCTCACTAAAGTAAAGTTTCCCGGTCTACAACGAACGTAGCACGTCCACGGACGGGCCCTCCCTCCTTCCAATTGTCCCTTTCTTACTACGCAATTGGCAAGATTTATAGAAAATGGGCTTCACAACGGGATTCGTAGGGTCTCCCCATCCTCCACACACCACCCCCCCACGACAAGGACTGAGGCTAATCCAAGAACCTCTCCGGTTCTAATCACTAGGCCGGCGGTCTCACACTGACACTTGCCGTCGCGTACTTGAGCTCGGTTGCGCATCAAAATGCTCGCGAACAACAATCCTCCCTCCTCCAGCAACAAGCACGTGTTCTCGACGCCGCCATCGACCGACCACTGGTGCCCCTCCGCCCGACAAGAGCTGAGCTCGCCGCTGCCGCGAGAGCAAACTTCGTCGACAGTGCCAAGGACAGGTGGAATTCCGACCTAGAGGGCGCAGTGAAATGGCTTCAGAGCGCCGATTGGGGACGGGCGCGGGAAAAGTTGGAGGACAAGATATTCGGCGCTCCGGAAGTAGACGAAAGTGCCCAAAAGGCCAAGGCTGGCGTGCTTGAGCGGGCGGCGGAGGCCAAGAAGGCCCTAGCAGACGCCGTTGAGAACGGAATATCGAAAGGAAAGGATGTTGTGGACGAGATAAAGAACGCGACTGGAAACGCAGTCAAGGAGGTTGAAGCGGTCGCGAACGAGGCGATACAGACCGAATCAGACGTCGCGAAGGCGCTGAGGCAGCGTTATGAGAAGAATACAGCGCAGAAAAAGACCGTCGCAGAAGTGTTGAAGGAGCGGTATCTCCCGTTAGACCAGCGGGATAACACTTTGCTTCGAGGAATATGATGGGCTAGCATATCCATCAATTGGAAAGAGCAGACGGAGCTGATATGTCATTGATTCTGAAGGCACACCGTCTCATTGTACATGATTCATATACACAACCAAAATGAATAGACTAATTGTGTTTTGTGATCCGGTAAGTTGGTGATGGATGAATTAGACCTGGTTAATCACGAGGATTCTCACTCGATGCTCCGCTGGAAATTAGCCAGTGAGTGCTCTCCAGAGACTTCCAAGACCTCCATCTCTCTCTTACTTCAAACCTCTACCTGCGAATCGATTGATCCCCTTCACAAGATATACGCCACGCGCGCCTCACGATCGAAACACTCAAGACAACCCTGAGTCACACTTCCCACACTCTTTTTTTCTTCACAGAGATGCGCCCATGTCTACCGAAGCGCAAGCCCGACTGGGTAGGATTGAAAGAGTCCCTGGAACTCACCAGAACGGTGTGACATATTAGCGGACTAGCAGTTCCAGCCGGCGATCGCAAGCCGTCGAAGATGGAGATTACGCAGCGGCAGTACAAAGGGTTGGGGCACTGGGGGAGCGAGCCAAGAGGGCTGAGAAACGAGGTGAAGCGGGAGAAGAGCATTAAGAGCGCAATGGAAGGTGCATCGGATGCCATCCGAGACACATGGAAGGATGGGAAGCTTCGCCTTGGGAAGGCTAAGAAAAAAGTCACTGCTCTAGTCACGGGCAGAAACAATGATAATCGAGATGCGGTCGAGAGGTGTCAGGATCCGCCGGCGCCTACGGGGAGGCAGCGGCGGCTCAGAGGGGGCCTAGGCCGGCGGTGACGCAAAGTAGTAGAAGAAGGAGCGAGACTCCTAGGATGACTGCTACAGCAGGGGACAGTGGCTACAGCAGGGGACAGTGGCAGGAGGGAGGTGGACAAACGCGCCAAAGGGAGCTGTTCTCATATTCATCAGCAGCATCATCGCTTCAGGCAAGGGTTTAAGCGCAGTTGCCCGACCCAGAATGGTCACTGCAGTCGACGATCATTCTGAGATGGGAAGCGCGATTCGAGTTGTTACTATACGAACGACAGCAGGTGATAAGAGTCCAGGCTGGATCTAAAAATAAGCATCGTGGGTTCTAGAGGAATATGAATGGGCGCAGTGCTATGCGTCTTGAAATGGAATGCACAATATCCACCTGCCCGCTGACATGCGCTTTAGAGACTCGTCTCCATGGCATCAATGATCTCTGTTCTAGCCGCCATTCCAGGGAGTGTAGTACTGAAAAGGCTAATCAATCAGGCTCACAGGCATATATCATTTTGCGACGCGCTGCATATCTGGCATTCTCTGCTCGCAGTTGCGCCATCGGTTTCTTCACGGATGAGAGACTTCAGAGTTGGGCATTGGTTGGCGGTGGAGGATGTTATAAATTGCCTTGTCTTTTCGTCTGGCTTTCCCATCAATCTGATTGCGCATAATCGGCCTGGAAGAAAGAGGAATTTGTGAGGTGCAACATGACTCTATTGTCGAGTGGGCGGTATCGTGATGCGGCGATGGCTGTTCTTTGGTCGGGCTCTTGCCTCACGGAGGTTGCCGGGGTTAATCGAGTAGATTGGGACAGTTATCGCGAGTTTCTATGTCTGGCGGATAGAGAAATAAAAATGCATTCAAACATTCTGAAAGCATCAATTGGTTTCTCGATTTGTTGCTATCGCTATCACTATCACTGGCGGGTGGTGGCGCACAAAGTTTCTAGAAATTCTAAAACCCGCCGATTCCGCACACCTCACGATACTCCAGCCCCACAAACCTCCAACTCCCTCTGCCTTCCTCGCATCGTGAGAATCGGCCTTGATTTTTCGCCCAAGTTCAAGGCTTCCGCCCATCATCTCCGAACTCCAAAGTCCCTCCTAGACCGGAAAGGTCGCAGCGCCAGATATGTCTAGAGAGTCTACGCCCGAGCTGTCACCGCTTGATGTCGGTCAAGCCTATGCGCCGCTCCCTGTCTACAAAGAGGCGGGCGTCACCGCGGCCGATGTCGACGGGTTGCTTTCGCCGGCGTTAAAACTGAGGGAGGACCTCAGCTCGGGATGCGGAGGCCAAACATGGCCGGCCGGGATGGTTCTTGCCAAGCATATGCTTAGGTACCACCGAGGGGATCTTGGTCCAGAACGAATGTAAGTGATCGATGGAGAGGTAACGACGTTGGTATTTGAAGATTTGCAATATTGCGGTGATGTATAAACACCCTTCGATCGATCGATCGATCGAACTTTCCCGAGGGATGTATGCCCTGGTCGGGTTGGCTGTCTCTGTGGCCAAAGACTGTGGTAGCTGGACGTATCACTTCACAATGTCGGGGACCTCCCTGGCCCTCGATCCCTGTTTCTCGATTCTTGGCTGACGCGCTGCGGCGTTCTGACAACTACAGCCTGGAGCTCGGTGCTGGCGGTGGGCTTGTTGGTCTTGCAGTCGCCCTTGGCTGCACCCTGGAAAGTCCGGTGTACGTGACGGACCAGCTTGAAATGCTGTCACTGATGGAGCACAACATCGAGCTGAATGGGCTCGGAAGCAAAGCAAAACCCATGATCCTCAACTGGTATGTCGTATTACATTTCTTTGCCCGATGCATTTCCGAACCCGTCCCATTTGTTTCGAGCAAAATGCTGTGTTCCCAGAGTCCCCCATGGGGTATTGTCGAAACATTCTCGTTCCTCTGTCGTACGAAGCATGAGTTGGATCACCGCATTTGATGTCGACTTCCACTCATCAGCAAATTTCCCGAGTGGGCGCATCTTGAAACACTTTTGTCCTACGATCGATAATAGGCGGAACTTGAAGATTTTCGAAACACATTCCACCCCATACCTTTCGTTTTTATCATATACTCGGTTCCTTTGAACTTTTTTCCCTTTCTCGTCTCCGACCCCTTGATACCGCCTGTCTGGGCTGCTTCGGTGTCACACAACTACTCGTTCACATTTTTCGCAGAGATTTGAGGGCTAATGCAGGGGGACTGTTCTCTTTTTAGGGGAGAACCACTCAGCAAAGAAGTCATCGACTTCAAGCCAAGCGTCGTGTTGGCAGCCGATTGCGTGTACTTCGAGCCAGCCTTTCCCCTTCTGCTGACGACGCTAGCGTCTCTTCTGGAGCTAAACCCCTCAGCCACCATATACTTTTGCTTCAAGAAGCGACGGAGAGCGGACATGCAGTTCCTGGCGAAAGCGATGAAGAAGTTCCGAGTTACCGAGTTGGTGGACGAGGACCGTGAAGTATTTAGAAGAGAGTCTATCTTCCTTTACGCTATTACGAGCAAAGGTGCGAGTAGTAGTCCTGGGGCCGGAGCTCAATAACATAAAGCGTAATGGAGCTTAGAGGGGTGAATGAAGGGTCGATACGAAGTAGAGGAGTAAAAAATAGAAACAGAAGAAGAGAAAAGCACAATAACCTTGATCTCTAAGTACAACTTCATGAGGGTGGTTCCCAGTCTCAGTCCACCCACATGGCCGGACGCCACAGGGCGTGGCAGTAGATCATTGGGTCCTCTGCGTCCGACAGCTCGCAGGGTGTTGCTCTGTGCTGCTCGGAAGGAATGCGTGATATGTTGACAGCTCTTTCACTCCCGGATGCCTGCTTGAACCACTCCCTGATACTTGGCGGAATCAGGGACCTGCCAAATAATTTTCCTTCTTTCGAATATTGACTTGGGAACGTTTTCGGACGAAGGGCCAGAGTGTAATGATGTAATGGTGTAATAACACTTGATGGAAATGTTGTCCCGTGTTCACGAGGGCTTCGTGAAAAACACTGCCACCTATAGCACACTCGGGGATAGAAGTGAGGAGGGGGGTAGGCACTCTATATCAAGATTGAAAGGTTGAAAGGAGGTCAGAAGAATCGCGGCGAGCAAGACCTTGAGAGTATCGGCTGTGGAGGAATGGACGGGATGTGGATTGAATCTGTAAATCTACAAGTATAATCTACAGACTCTTCGGGCATGAGGGGGTTCGAGATTAAAGTATCCGATACACTCTCGCCTGGCATTTACCCAAAGGAATGTCGGGCCTTTGGCAGAGACGGCATGTTTCTTTTTCTGTTGTCCTACATGAACTTGCAGACACCCGAGTGAAGCGAACTGGGTGAAATTGGAGCGAGAAGTGGTGATTGGACCGTCGAGATAGATGTTCGGACTATTTCGCCTTCGGACGATGACGCCTTTACAAAAGGCGAGGATAATAGACAATGCTAGTACTCGCGCAGGAGCGCATACCCATCGACATTGCCACGGGTGTTCCAGACATCTGGGAACGGAAGTCGGTGAAACAACAATGAACACAGGGTCCGGAATCTTGCTCAGACTATCGATAACACCAGGCCAACGTCGACGGGGTAGAAGAGTCCTTTGAACAGCCCCAGGAGTACGCCAAAAGGCTAAATATCAATTGATATCGGGCCCAGCCGGAAAACGTCGACGTCTTGAAGCCTACCAAGGAACAAAGTGTGTATTATGAGGCTCTATGACAAGTACTTACCGTAATCATGAAGACCGGGTCCTCTTCCTCAAGAGGTCTTGGGCTCCTTTCTGTAGGAGAGGCATTTACGGGCACAATTTTATGTCTTTTTGTATTAAATATGGATAAAACGGGGAGCGAGCAAAGGCGAGATTGGCACACTGGAGTTGAGCCGAGTGCGGTGGAAGATGGACTCAATGTCGAAAATGGCATCGATGAGTGGGGCGAAAGGTCAGGGAAAAAAAGAAAAAGGAACGTTTTCACCAGATGGTTGGAGAATGAAAGAATTCAGGCGCAGATTGTGGATTCGATTCTGATGCAAGGTTGTGTGGTCGGCTCTGAGTGGATTGAAAGATGAACCTGGCGAAGTCAAAGTCTACAGCCACCATCGATTGATTCAATCCACTGATTTCGCTGTGCCTGGAACCTGCCTGGACCTTGGAAGTGATGGAGGCATTGAGGCAACCACCTCGGGCAATGTCACTGCCCTGAAAAAAGGAACGGGGATATGATTGGCTGCGTACCTGGCACCTGCAAGGGGACTTGTTCAAAGTACCTTGACGACAACGAAGTGTACTCGCAGGTGTACCTCGGTACTTTGACAGAATCAGCAAGAGACACCGCAGGTGTCGATGGATGAACTTCGTACGAGCCAGGTGGTACTTTGTAGTGTACGAGGTACGAAGTACTTCTTCGACACAGCCTGCAGCGGACCCAGGATGACATCCCGGAATGCCACGGACACCCTGCATCGGGCGGGCTGGTACATTCTTGGACGAAGGAATGTACAAACCGAACAACACCACTACCCCTGCTAGGAGGCCTGACACCGAGGAAGGAGAAGGAGACGGGCCCTGGGCTGGTGTGTTTCATGATCGACTCACCCAATCCGGCCAATCATCATCACTGGCGCTGGAGAAGGGGAAACAAACAGCCGATTGTCAGCACGTTCCGCTGTTTAACCACCCCCTATGATCAATGAGTGAGGGAAAGGGGAAGCAAGGTTGAGGCGGGGTCAATCGACACAACATGACGATTATTGTCCAACGAAGAAATGAGCAAGGAAAGATGGAACATACAGCAGCGCCTAACCCTATTTCCCCACTGCCTTGTCCGAGTCCACAACGGCAGACCACAGGCTATTCCGACCCCAAGCTGTCACTTACCATAGGGTCTCTTCCTCGTGGGGATATTCGCTCGCCACAAGATCGGGGCTTATTACTTCATGATGGATCAAGCATAATGGTTATATGCCGTACGAAGTACTTCATCGGTCTCACCAAGCAGGTCAGCCCTGAGGTACACTTGTGTATCTAAGACAGACTGATCCTTCTTCCTTCCTACCCATGGCTCACCGAAGATACTTCGTATATACAAGTATTGTTCAGGGCTTCCTCTCTAAAGGATGGGGGCTATGCTTCGCAGTTTACTTCGTATTACTATTGGCCCAAAAATACTCGCTAGGGCTTCCACGGATATGGATACCCGGAACATCCATGGATGTATCGTTCTTAGGTACCGGGCTTATTACGGATTAGCCTGGACCCACCCCAGCCCTTTGGTCTCGCTCGCTCAGGAACAACTCAGAGGTACTTCATCATATACAAACACCGGGGAGGAGTCTACTTCGTGCCTGGCTAGGTCCAACATGAACAGGAGCGTCCTGACAGAACCAGAGTCACTCTCCTCAGATGAAGTACTGTACCTCGTACATCGCAGTGTAGGCCTTGTCGGGATCATGGCAAAAACAATGGGCCAGGGACGACCCAGAAACACAGGCACAGGGAGTTAGGGACAGGGACTGGACACTCGTTGATGGATCCCGCCCTCCCTCTCGGCCTCGACCCCCCATGTCATTCCGCTCGGTGCGGTCAGCTCAAAAACTCCCGATGCCCTCCCTCCAATACAGGTTTTTCTTTATTTCCGTCTGCTCACCAATGCTTTCCTTCATTCCCTTTGCCATTCGCGGTTTGTGACTTTGTGGCCTTCCATTCCACTCTTTTTTTTGGATCACTTTGGAGACAGGCTCTCTCGAATATCTCTTCCTTCTCTAACAGAGATCTCGATTGTCATTCCTTCCTGGCTTGAACTTTTCAGAGCGTTCCAATTACACGGCCCGACGCCAATCCTTCTAGGACGGACACAAAGATATCGGCTTTGAACAGCTGACTAGCAACCGAACCCTCAGCAGCGCTGAACTACTCTCTCGCAGTCTCTTTATCTTTGATATATACAAAAAAAAAATACTACTTCAAGTGTACCTCCAACACCTGGACACCATGAAGCCAACTTTCATCATTCCCGCCATCTTTGCCGCCGTGGCTCTGGCGCAGCCTCATAACATTCACCGCCATCGCCACGCAAAGAAGTTCGCTGGCGCTGCCCACCGGTTTGAGAAGCGTGCCATCACCACCGAATGGTTCGTCGAGACCGCCTGGGTGACCCAGACTGAATATGTCGACGGAACCACCACCATCACCGTCGAGCCTGATGTCACTCCTGTTGCCAAGGACGATAACGCCAATACCGAACCCGGCAAGGACGCCCAGTTCTTCGAGACTCCGGCCAAGAAACCCCCGGTGGAACCCACTCCCACCCCTGCTGCCCCGGAGCCCGTTGTCAACACTCGTCCCCCTCCTCCTCCTTCCCCTACTCCCGAGCCTGTCGCTCCAACCCCCGAGCCCCAGCCCGTGGCCCCCGCCCCCGTCCCCGTCGCTCAGAAGCCTTCTCCGCCGGTCGTGGTACCTCAGGATACCTCTTCCTTATCTGGAAACTACGACACATCCGTGGGAGGAAATGGTCAACTGACCTTCTTCACCGTCGGTCTCGGTTCCTGTGGTTTCAACGACGCTGGAAAGGATCGGTCCGAGTACTACGTCGCCCTGTCCCATTTGGTCATGGGTGAACTCTCCAACAGCAACCCCCTCTGCGGCAGGACCATCACCGTCATGGCTAACGGAAAGAGCGTTGTTGCCACCATCCGTGACAAGTGCGGCGACTGCGCCGCCAATAACATTGACGGTACCGAGAAGCTCTTCCTCGATCTCTTCGGAGACCTCGGTCTCGGCCGCATGCCTGTCGAGTGGTACTTGAACGCAAACTAAAGAGCTTGGTTGTTTTTTGCTCTCTCCGATTTCCATTCTACTTGTCATCGTGGCCTGAAGCTCCAATGGTTGCCTTGCTACTGTCCGCAGGGAGCAAGGTAGTTTTTTGATAAGCGCAGGGTGTCATGGTGCCTTTTTCAATATTTCCCATCTCCATGTCTAGAGTAGGGTAATGTTGAAAATGTATATACGTTCTTTGCTTTTTTTTTCTTCGTTTTATCTTGGAAGCCCTCTCGAAGAAGGGCTGCGAAATATACCGCATCGGGATCGGATTAACGGCATGGAAAAGACCAAGGGTTATGGTCTGTTTTTCTTCTTTTTTGGGCTTCGGGATGATAAGATGACGCCGGCGCAACAATAGCGACCACGACACGCGCTCACTCCACCAGCACCCATTTGTTCTCGAGCTTATGAATAAACTGGTTCAAGGAAAAGGAGAAAAGAGCACAATCCACGGCGCGTGTTGAAAGGTCGGCACGGACTTTCCGCATTATGGTGATGAACATATAGAGGAGATTTACCTTTCTCGATTTTTCTTGTATATACAACTTTCTAAGGGTGGTTTGGTGGGAACGTCTTCCAAGAGGGTCAGCCCTTGAATGACACGCAGAACAAATTGGAAAATTGCCTGCACGCTCTCTCTCTCGACCTACATCTGTGATACCGACTCTATAAAATGGAGAAAGGCGATCTATTATCACTGCGCCAAGCTGGACTCCCCTCGGCATAGACAGGAAGAAATGAGGCTTGACAGGAGTTGCTCTTGACTCAAACATCGTGATCGAATAGTCAGCATCAGCAGTGTTGGAGATCGGCATAATCGGGATGAGGGGGCAGTTCTGCGGATCTTATGATCTCCATCGCGTTCAACCTGGTAACGAACTAATTGGGGATTTCAGACACCCACATGTAAACGCAGTCCGAAGCCAAGTCTGTATTATAATAAGACGCACACCATCGTCTTTACAGAAAACCTATGAATGATCGGGCCCTATCTACCTAAACTCAACAGGGTCTCCACATAGCCCCTAGTATCAACACCGATTCCCTGCGCCAGCCTACTCACACTTTCCCGTCTGGGTGCGAGCGACGAGCTAAACGCCCTCGCATGATCGCCAGCCCTTCTCAGCAGGAACACTTCCTTCGCGCTAGCTTCCTCCCAGCCACCCGCACTACTCTGCGCATGCTCAGAAGCATCGTCCGCATCCGAAACCGACGCAGATCGATCGTGGCCGCCCTGGGAAGGAGAAGACGTGCCGGGGACGGGCGCCCGAGAGGGCAGGGCCCTGCTCCAAACGATCCACCAGCCCTTATTTGTCTTTAAAGTCTTCTCGACGTCGCCTGCCTTGCGGGCGGAGAAGATGCTGAGGAGATGGGTGTGCGTCGCGATGGCTTCGGTGCGAGTCCAGAGGGTTGGTTTACCCGCGGGGATGTTGGGGATGGTGGAGTGGATGCTATTGAGTTGAGGGTCCCAGACGAGGTCGTACATTGACGAGGAAGCTTGAAAGGACGAGGATGCTGGCCCAGTGTTCTCGGGACGTGGGGGCCGGTAGCTCGTGGAGATTAGGAGCGGTTTGCGCAGTGGTGAGAGTTGATAGTGCAGAGAGCGGTAGAGGGCATCGGAGGAGAGGGACGGGGTTTCGGGACGGAAAAGAAAGGTGAAGATGAATGGCCTATTGATATAGACTATTGCCCGTAGAGAGGCGTGTGCAAGGCCCCGGCCGTCGTCGGATGAGATTGTGACATGGAGCGTTCGCGTGTGTGTGGAGGGTTTTCTGGACGTCTCGTCGTCGTCGTCGGAAGATGAGTCGCTGGGAGGGTGTTCCTCGACGGTGCCCTTGAGGCCGATCAGAAAATAGCCCTCGGACTCATCCACTACTTTCTTGATGTTGTTTCGCTTCTGCGTGTCGGTGGGGGCCGGACTCTTGGGCTTGTCGCTCTGGGATGAATCCGGCGGAGCAGGACTGCCCGGCTTACTTTCAGAGCCCCCGAGGGACCAATATGTCCCATAACCGAGTTTAAGCATGCTCACAAACTTGTCCATGTGGCCTTCAGATTCTGGCTCCGCGGCGGTCGTTTCGGGGTTGGTCGGGCGTTGTGCTGATTCTGGGGCGGATGGCGACTCAAGGGCTTCACCAGGACCACGGGTTACCTTCTTATCTGCTTCCTCTTGCTCATTGCCATCCTTGCCAACGTCTCCTCCTTTCGAGTTCTCGGCAGCTGACGAAGCACTAGGTTGAGGCGCCTGAGCTTCCCGAGGTTCCGGTGATTTTGGTGGCGACTCCTTCTGCTTCTTCTGACTTGGTGCAGACGAAGGAGCGCCAATGACGCCGTATGAGTTCTCCCCCCACGTATATAGATCCTCAGTCCAGTGTACGACGTCCTTCAACGACCGCCTGGTCAACGCACCGACGCCGAGGAAGATGGCCCCATCTTCCGCATCGGGATCCTGTCCAGTCCCCAGCCACGGAACCGTGGCTCCCTCTCCGACGTCTCTATCGGCGCTCTTGTCACCACCCCCATCCACTTCACCAAACTTAGAGACGACAAGGTCAACCAGCCCGTCTATTCTTCCCACTAAACCTTCCAATACCTCCCTCTCGCCACTCCCGCGATCCTCCTCTCCTACACCGACACCTAGCTCGCCAGAAGCAGCGATATTGATCCCTCCAAGGATGCTCCGGATAGGGTTTCCGTGCATCGAAACGCTCCAGGTCGATAGGAAAAGGTCCCAGTAGCGCGTTAGCGAGGAGACAAACCGCCTTCTTCCCAGCCGATCAAATAGCCTGGACAGAGACGCGTCATGGTGGAGAAGAAAGAGTGAGTGAGCGCGGAGAAGGTCCTGGAGGAGAAGCGCGGCCGGCTTTACTTCTTTGGATGAGTACTCGAATACATCTTCGCGCTGGGCGGGAGATGATGAGGTGGGTAGTTTAGGTGGTAGGGGTAGCCGTGTGAGATCGATCGACTATAAGCATATGTGAGTGAGTCGTTTGTATATGAGAGACCTTAAAGTTGTACACATATTGGCGGGAGGTGAAACGAAAATAACAAAAACAATGGGAAAGACAGCAAAGGGAAGAGAAGTAAACAAAAAAGAGGAACAGAGATGGTGTAAGGAATAGACGAGTATTGCAATGAGACCTACGCTTAAGATCCACCATCCCGGCTCAACCTCGTGCACCACGACCCTACTCTTCTCCGTCTCAATGACATCTACCGCATCTCCGCCAGAGAAGCCGCGACTAAACTCCACCATCCCCTGCGCCAACCCAATCTGCCTCAGCCGCTCATTGCGCTCCTCGTGGGACACGTCCTCGGTCAGGCGCGAGCGTTCACGACGGCCCTTCTTTTTGCGGCCGGTCCTTCGGCGACGGCGGGATAGCGTTGTGACGGAGGCATAGTAGACTATTTGATGGGCGAGGGCATCTTCATCCTGAGAGGCGGAACTGAGAGATGGGTTGTATATGGCGAGGAAGCCGAGGTGGGCGGGGGTTATCGTGGACGTCATGGCGTTGTGAAGGGTTAAGGACGTAGGTTTGGGCCTTGGGCGTGATGCGATGATGCATGAAATCGGAACGGTAGCTCTGCAACAGGATGTTAACCCGCTGGGCTGTAGGGAGATCTATCCATGGATACGCTCTTTACTAAACCAGGGGTGCTGATACAATTAAAGTCTGATTTAACTGGTTTACTCTCCACCGTATCTAAACTACGAGGTAGATCTCGCGACCTATAACTTGATGGCACTGATGGCATTAATTCAATGAGTCCATCCGGACTCTTTTTCTCTGTGGTTGGTTTGATCAAGTGACTGGATCAACTGATGCCAGCTGAATTCAGATTGCCTTGCCCAAACTAAACTCGCCCGGCAGGCCACCTGGGGGCACCTGAAATTTAGGTCACCCTCGGCAGACGTCGTAACCTTCATGCAAGGCCAGGCTAACAGCTAACATCAGACCAATTGATCACCAAGGAATGCTGATTACTTCGCACACTTGTCGCCTGTATGCCAAGATCAATTGAAGGCAGTGTGGTAACAATACAATTATAATAGTAAATATTGAATTTTTGTAACCATCAATAGACCAAGAGCATCAAATACAAGGTACTCGTTGACAATTGCAGCCAGAGTGTACATATCGAGATAATTTGTCATCCACATCTTCCCCATCCACATCTTCCCACCTTCCAAGTCCAAGATTGTCCCCTTCCCTTCACATGCAATGTTTTAATTCTCACATTATTCCTCTCCTAGGCGTTCAACACCTCTCTGCTCTTCACACCCGTTTATTTGAACTGATCTTCCGTCACACCAGCACCCATCGCCGCCGTGCTGGAAACACCACCAGTAATCATCTTCTGCAGCTCATCAACGTAGTTGGCACCGCTCCACTTCTGGTGCTTGACGACATCGACGCCGGTGTCCATCTCGGGCTCCTGGACGAGCTCGCCGTACGCCCTCATGCCGATCTGGCTGTAGGCCTTGGAGAACTGGTCGCTGATGAGCGCGGTGGTGTGGAGACCGGCCAGGGTGATGAACTGCCAGCAGTAGCCGAGCTTGGCGAGACGGCGGATGTAGGTCTCCTGGTCGTCGCGGGGCATGGCGGCCTTCCAGTTGAAGGAGGGAGAAAGGTTGTAGGCGAGCCTAGATTTTAGGGTTAGCCAGGGGTTCTTTGGAAAAGGAAGGGGGGGGGGGGGGGGGGGAAGAGAGATCGAGGTTTTCTTTGGGGTTTTTTTTACTCACTTCTGCTCGGGCCACTTGGCGTGGACACCCTTGGCAAACTCAACAGCCTGGGCATAGTCGGGAAGCTTGCTCTCCATCCAGATGGCATCGCAGTAAGGCGCATAGGCAACAGCCCTGTTGATAGCGCACTCACATCCGCCCTTCAGCCTGAAGTAGCCCTCCCTCGTCCTGGCGGCGTCCCAGTTGAAGTAGAGATCGAAGCCGGTGATGCGCCTGGCGATGGCCCTGGCCTCGGCATTACCCTTGCCCTTGGCCTCGGCGAGGTACTTGGCGATGGTGCCCTTCTTGTCGGAGAACTGTCCGGCGTTGATGGCCTCGACGACGGCCTCGTCGAAGGTCTTGAGCTTGGCCTGGGCCATCCAGTTGTCCTCGACGGCCTGGAGCTGAGCGCCGACCTTTCCGGCCTGCTCGGCGGCGACCATGACGTCGGCGAGGGGCTGGAGGGAGGCGTTGGTGGTGCCCTGGATGAAGGCGTGGTCACGGGGGTCGATGCTGGTGGAGATCAGGGTAGCAGCCTCGGCGTCGGTTCGGCAAACGAGGACAAGGTCGGTGCCTGTTGATGAAAAATTGTTAGTGGCTGTGACATTTTTCTCTCCTCTCTCTCTTCCCCACTATTTTGCATCTTTCATTTTTCCTGAGGGGCTGGTTATTCCATACCCATAATATCGGCCTGAGCACGGATGGCGACGAGGCGGTTAATGTGCTCGCTAATGGGAACAAGGACCTTTCCGGCCATGTGACCGCACTTCTTGGTTCCGGGAGCCTGGTCCTCAATGTGGATACCGGCGGCACCCTTCTCAATGAAGAGCTTGGTGAGCTTCATGACGGCAGTGAGACCGCCATGGCCAGTATCGGCATCGGCAATGATGGGTCGGAGGTAGTCAATGTTGGCGACACCGGCGCGCTTGTTCTTGGGGGTAGTAAGACGCTCCTGGCGCTGCTTGCGGTCGTGGAAGAGCTGGGCCTGGAAGAGGTGGCCGACCTTGTTGGGGACGGTGGTCTTTCGTGTGGGCACGCAACGTTAGAACTAGGCGCTCTCCAGTCTCTCTCAGTTCTGGCGGGGAAAACTTACGTAGGGGTAATCGGCCAAATCGGGACCGGGCTCATCGGTGGAGGAGGCGGTGGAAGAAGATTGCCAGCCGGAGACATAGACGGTATCAAGATACTTGGCCATCTGAGTCACCATCGTAGGGTCGAGACAGCCGTAGGTGTAGCTGGCATCGCGGTTCTAGAACCCAATTGCCCGTTAGTTTTCCAATTTTTGGTTTCTTTTTGGGTTTCCTGGCTGGATCTCAGAGTCTTCAGTCCAATCGTTGGACCGGATCTACGCCTTACCTGGAATCGGCCCTCGAGGATCCTCCATAGCTTCTTGGACTGCTGGTTTCCGGGGTATTCGATCTTGAGGTTGCCACGCTTGGACACAATCTGCTCGGCGGTGAAGGGCCGCTTCGTGTACCTCCATCGAGAGTCGCTCCACCACTTCTTGACCTGCTCGACTTCCGCGGCGAAGGCCCTATCCTCCTGGTCGAAGTCCGCGGCGGGGTTAAGCATGTTGTTGGCCGCCATTGTGAATGTGTGTGTGTTATGTAGGTTGTAGGATGTATGGAAAGGTGTGTATGAAGGATATCAGGAACAGAGGCACGTCTCACACGCAATGGCAATCGTCACAAGCTAAAATTCTTCTTCTTACTTCTCTAAGGTTGGAGAAAGGGTATGGAGAGATGTGGGGGATGAGGGGAAAGAGTGTTCAAGGAGGTCAAGGAGGAAGAGGGAAAAGAAAAAAAGGTTAAGAAAGGCAGAATACTCGCTACACATATGAGAAACTGGAGATAGCAAAAAGTTAAATCATATCGTCATAAGCACTTACACACGCCCCCCAAGTGCTAGTCCAGCTTCCTCGGTCCAGTCGGTCCAACGGGTCCGATACGGGCGGGCAATTCCCAGAAACAGTCATGCTTCCTCGATCCCTAGTGGCACTGCAAATGCGATCTCCTCCGGGTTTCTTTCTAACTGGGTGGAGGAGACACAAACCGGGTCACGGTGTACACCAAACCTTTTAGCTGTAGTTAGTCCTCCGAGGACCCTCTACGGTGGCCAAGAAAAAAAGGGTTCTCTGCAAGGCAAAGCCGGACCGTACCAGCTACAAAGATCTAGACCAACACGCCCACGAACATTTCACACCCCTCCCCTTCGCCCCGCCGGCTTCGAGCCTCTGCCCCACAACCTCGGGAGGAAAGCTTTAAGGCCGTTTACATCGAGCAGAGAATGGCGCGAATATGTCCGCCACGTTTCAATGGTCAATGAAACCGGGGGCTGGTAGCCGAGGACAATTAATTCGAATTATCGTGACTTTGACTGACTCACTGATGAAGTTCGGCTGTTGCTTGCGCCGGGCGCATTTACATCATCGTTACCATTTTTTTTTCCTTCGTCAGAGTGGCGGACGGCTGGTCAATCAAAATTGGAGGGGCAGTAGCTTCACCTGGCTTTCCTACTTCTAGAGCACACTATATTACACAACACTAGTTTCCAGACCACCGAGCTGACGATCCCTTCGGCTCAAAGGGGGTGGGTGGGACGGAGGCGTGCGTGGAGAATTGGACAGAAGAGAAAAAAAAAAAGAAAACGGGGAGAAAAAGAAAAAAGAAAATAAAGGCAGTAAGTGGCTATTGAAGGTGACTCGGGCTCCCGCACCGAGGCGTTTTGCCCGGCATTGGCCGAGGCTACCGACCTTTTCGCACAGGCTCCAGACCTCCGCCGGTGGAAAAAAACACACGCGCCCACATTGGATCCCACATTTTGCAGGTACGAAAGTCGTTCGCTTCGAAAGGGTTAAAAGAAGCCGAGATTCGAATGCAGCAACCATGTATGATTTGCTCCGTCATCTTATTGATCTAGATCGAAGAATGGAGATAAGTCGGTCTCCGAGCTGAAAGAGTCATAGAGCCCTTTCTACACGATAAGTTACTTCTACAGACGCAGACGCTACTGTCTTTTTTGCAGGCATTACGAGGTAGGAACTCCTTGCAGCAACTTTCCCATGTGGATCGCCTCCTGCTATATACTTCCTTCGTGCGAAGTAGTACTCGCAGAAATTAGTGGGCAAAGTACAAGAAGAAGCCGCAGAGGTTGTCAAGGCAAGCCGCATCTGGATTCTGCAATTGCAGGGTAACTCTCTCGATTTGGTTCTGAGTCACACTATCTAAAGGCACCCGGGACTGAGAATTACACTATACTCGGCACGCCTTATGCGGCAAGCAAGCTGTGACTCTTCAATGTTCTTTTCCCTTTTTCAGCAATTGATGGTTCCGGCTAGAGGGAAGTTGGCAAGAAAAGTACTCGGTACATTCCTATCAAGCTTGGGCAAGAGGAAGCTGGAGAACTGTTGGAAACAGCACTCGCGGTTACTGGGGGCAATGGATTAGCATGTGATGTCAACTCAAAGATCATCAATGGGGCACGATCATCTTGCCTGGGTGGCAGAGCGAATGTAGTTTACTTCGTGTCCCGTACCCTGCCTCTCGCGGCCGCCACCTTTCCACATGTTTTTCACCTGGCATCTCCGACACATATTCAGGAAGTCACGAGCGCTGGGGTATGGCATGTCGGTGAGAACATGAGAACCACTACGAAGTACGCATAAACTACAATTGCGCGAATCGATGACGGGCGTTTGGTGGTTTACCTTGACATGGTTCATCAAATTCCATGTGAAAATCGACATGGGTTCATGGTGGGATGTGGCAGGTGCCAGTGCCCGCCAGGTGGGGGGGCGTGCAAATACCGAGACCACCCAGACCAACCAGACCAACCAGACCACAACATTGTCCATTCATTGCCATTCATTGTCCATGTGGGGTATTTACTCGTCTCACATCATGCGTGAGTCTCTCAGTCTCTCTCAGTCTTGCTCATTGTCGAAAGCATCCTACGAATTGTCCCACTAGGGTTTATTCGTTTCATTTGGTTTCCCTCCCCCCTTCCCCCCCCCCCCACCCAAAAAAAAAAAAAACACACCTACTAAACTAGGCATTGGGACGAGTACCCTTCTCCCCCCGGGTTTTCGCTGTCCCTTATCCTTCCTCCCTAAACTTATGTGAAGAGAGGATCTAATGAATTTTCCCAGGGCAGCATCTTCTCCAACCCAAGTTCATGGCTCAAGTCCAAGTACTGGAGGCCCACAACAAAGCTAGCGTTCACCCACCCGAATCTGTCCCATTGGTCAATGTGTTAGCCGCGTCTTGGCTCCTTACGCCCAGGGCTCGGAATTTAATGTACTCACCCTTCCTTGGCAACACCCTTGAAGCCTAGGCCCTGGTTTCCATACTCGGCATCGACTCGGTGCGGTTCCGACTTGTGAGTAACGTCGTACTTTTCCACCACCACGCCATTATAGTCCCTAGCCGCTGTTGCCATCATGTACAGCCACTTGTAGGCCAGCCGGCATGCCTCGTTTTCGTACCCGTAGCGCCGAAGGCCCTCCCACGCGAGCATCTGCTGCGGCGCCCATCCGTACGGGTAATCCCACTGCCGCTGAGGCCTGTCCGGCCCGAGCTCGCCCCGCGATGCCTCCGTCGTCGACGTGAGTCCGCCGTACGCCTCGAGCTTGGGGACCGCCGTCTTCTTGACGAGCCTCTCCGCCTGCTCCTTCGTTGCGACGCCGGCCCAGAGAGTCCACAGCGTCGTGGCGCTCTCGTATCCCGTCTGCTCCTTCTTGACGATGTCGTAGTCGAAGAACCAGCCCTTTTCCTCGTCCCAGCAATACTTTTGAATGGCCTGCTTGCGCTTCTCAGCGCGTTCCTCCCAGAGAGCCGACGTGAGTGTCTCGCCGGGCTGGAGATTGCTGCCCGCAGTGTATTCCTCGGGCACGACGAGGCTGTCGTCGAAATAGGTGCGGATGGTCTTGGCAATGTCTGTCTCGTACTTGTAAAGCAGGCAGTTAAGGTCGACAGTCACGAGATCAGCACATCGATTCTCTAGGCGGTAGCTCGTGTCGTGGCCCGATTCTCTGATGGCTGTGTTCCAATCGCCCGTGTTAGTTTAATGAATGTACATGACATGTTTGTTGGGAAGGGGGAGGTGGTGGAAGGATCTATCGGGCAGGAGGCGAGCGGAGTAAAACTAACCTCGATCATGTTCAAAGTAAGTGTCGAGCTCGGGCTCCTTTACTTTCCCCCAAGTATACGCATCAACAAACTCCTCATATGTCAAGCCATGCTTCTCGGCATACGGCGTGAGGACGGTACGGAAGTGGCCAGGCTCCGTCTCGGGCGGAACGCCAAGACCCTCGGGCAGGTAGCGGGAGAGGCCGGTCGCGGCATCGTAGCGCGGCTCGGCCGTCCAAACGCTCGAGTACTCCTTGATGGCGGCGAGAAGTGCTAGGCGTAGCCACTCCTTGGAGCCCTCGTCGTCCTTGATCCGTTCGTAGACGCGTAGGGTCATGTCAGTAAGGAAGGGCGGCTGGGATCGGCAGAGGTAGTACGACCGCGTGGCGTTGAGGATCTTGCCGTAGTTTTTGATGCAGAAGCAGAAATTGTCAACCATGCCCTTGGCGAGGTCGACGCGGTCGTTGACGAGAAGGCCGAGACTCTCAAAGTACGAGTCCCAGCCGTAGAATTCGTTGAACCGTCCACCGGGAACCACGAACGGAACGCCTCGGAGGGTCTTCTCCCCCGACTTGGGGTCTGTCACCTCCTCCATGGCGACGGTAAGAAGGCCAGGCTTGAGGTTGAGATCGCGGAGGAGCTCGGGTGTGATCTCCTCGGGAAGCATTTGCACATCGAGGCGGATCTCGGGCCTATCGGCGGCGACCTTTTTGTAAAATTCGTACTGCTTGGGTTCGCCGTGCGGCACGTAGATGCGCGGCCTCGGGTCGTCGGTCCAGTCCTTGGGGTCGATGGCGGCGACCTCGACGGTGGAGGCATCGATTCTCCGAGTGAGCTTGTCCCAGAAGTCCTCGCGGATGCGCCTTGCGAGCCGGCGGACGGGGTTTTCGTCGAGGCGGCTTAAACTTACGGTGAGTTCCTTTACGCCGTCGTCTTTGGCAATGGTCAATTCCTGAAGGAGGTTGGAGACGTTGTAATGGCCGGTGAGTGTATAAGTGCCGGGCCCGTCTGCCGTTGCTGTGGGCAGTTCTACGGACTAGTGGGTTCAAAGTCACTCTCGTGTGAGTAGAAGTCCATCACTGGTCTGCCTGTCCCCCCTTCGTATGGAGCTTACCATTGGGCCTCCGTCCGCCTTGGTGATTTGATTGTCCTTATCCGTGTCTTCCTGTTCGAGGAGCCTCTCGAGCGTCTTCTCAACATCGAGTTTGAACTCAATGTCTTCATCTTGGCCACCTGTTAAGAGTCGTGAGTGTCAAGACTTGGGGGGGGGGGGGGGGGGGGGGGGGGGGG
>NJFT01000269.1:0-50577 GCA_002221725.1 Scedosporium boydii
GGCGATGGGAAATGATTTGGAAGAAGAAATCATTTCCATTGGAAGCAGCGATAGTGAAAGTGATAGTTCAGCAGCTTCATGTATTGAAGTAAGGCGAAATGTGGAAGAAATAGGAAATGGAAGATGACAGTGAGTATTTGGGCTGTTGGAATTTGGGGTGTCAGAAAGTGGGGGGTGTCAGCAAAGGGGGGGGGGTCCAACTTATGATACAACCCTATTTTATGGCTCAATGTCACACCCCGGGAAAGGGATATCTTGCATAGAGAGGATGAAGATGATCTTGACATCCCACCTAAATATCCAAATTCTAATTACCAGCTTTTAATCCAGTCATCTACCTAACAGTTGAGAACATCCGAGCCACATCCAATAACAACCTTGGTCACCCCGGCACTAGAAACACTCTTACTTGTGCTTCCACAGTATCGTCCAACGTTCTTCGCAATGTGTCAATTTGTATTCTCTCTCCTCTCTTTCTCGTTTGACAAATCCGGGGCTTCTTACCGCGCCTCCTTTGCAAAAGACAATGCAGCAGCCATCATTGGTTGACTCCCAGATCCACGACTTGACGGTGAAGTTGGCATTGTGGTTACCGGAAATGACGAAAGTACTCTGAATGCCTTGCTAGTTGTTCTCGCTGTAGAGGCTGATCCTGTATGCGGAGGAAGAGCCTACAAAGAAAGTGCCAACAAGCAGAATTGACGAGAGCTTCATATTAAGATAGATGAGAATCAGAGAACAACGCTTATATAGGCTACCTCGAAAGAGAGTAGGAATGCCAGTTGATGATGGTGGCCGGGGGTGGCATGAGACGAGAAGGTACGTTCTCCAACTACCCTCGAAAACTTGTCCTCCTATTTATATATCGAGGGCTCCGAGCCCGCTAACATAGAGCCCAGAGGGGCAGGAACAGGGTGCTGCTGTCTCATCACCTGTATAACAGCATTGGCTCCTGAAGAGGAAAAATTACGTGAAGGTGCTGATGGACTGCGTAAATGGAGTATTGGCGGGAAAGACGGCCAAACGGCCGTGATGTGCATGCATGCTTTTCAGCTATCTGGAGCTGAATCTTTTCCTCAACACACAGAAAGACTACACATAGGCTCGCCAGAGCTGCGCGAAAAGATCGATGACTATACTCGGTTTTCCCCACATCCAAGCTGATGGAATGGACATGGCGTTGGTTTTTTTGAAGCGGGCAAATGACTCGGAAGAGACAAAACGGGATTCGGTGCAACTTGCAGTCGGGCCCGCAGCTCAGCTGATCTCACAAAGGCCGCTATAGTTAAGAGGTGTGATTAAGATTTTTCCCATTCTACAAAGGTAATGTTGGATGGAACGTATATACCGCTTTTGTTCAGGTGTCCTCGCCATCACCCAGCATTGTTAACCCTGCCGAAACCGCATTCCTTGGTTCCGTGCCGTGAGAGTCGATCAGCCGCGCAGGTTCGACCCAGCGAAGTAACAGGTGCTTTTAGCTATTACGGAAATGAGAAGTGCCCGGTCTAGCTAAGCGATGTCGTGAACATGGGTAATCCCACCCGGCGCCTTGGTTGAGTATGGACTCCAATCCAATGGAGGCATAGCCGCATAAACCAAATGCGACAACAGTTACTACAGCCCGAGCAACTGAGGTGATGGATCCGAGGGGCCGCAAGCACTCTAGTTCTTGCGCGGAGACCTAAACCTTACCTATCTGTCCCAAAGGTGGAGGAAGCTTCCGTCTCATCGATTAATGCAGGCCCGAGTGCGCATTGGCCTGCCTCCGCCTCATATCAGGTTTCAGAGGGCATAGATTGCCGGTGAAGACCTCTCGCAGAGGGCCCCCACATTATTGTTATTTGCTATCTTCACTTCATTTTAGTACGAGGCTTTTTCTCTGCTCCCAGAACAGTTAGTAGGATATCAGCAGGAGGGACACTTACGAAACGCTGGAATCGAGATTATGCACACCGCGATCAACGCCACCCTAGAAGCTTGCCACTTGCTACCATTTGCTAGGAACCGGCTGGATATCTGAGGCAGTGGCCCCAATCTTCGGAAAGTCTTTCACTCGAATACAGTGTCCGTAATAAGTCAAAACAGTCCCTGGCTATCCCACGGGATTTATGTGAGTGTCTCGATGTTGTAACTTAGATATCTCCCCATCACAGCTAGATAACCAGCTGCACCATGTGAAATAGGAATTTTGACGTGCCTAGTGCCTACGTACATATCAACATCCAGGATGTCTAGACCGTTTTGCAATTGGCCAACCTCTCACAACCCTTTGCTAAGGCCCAGGGAATCAGAGTGCCCAATTCCCTGCCACTTTCTCACATGCAGATCACTTATGTTTCTATTTGTTTATTCTCTCCATGCATCTGCTGCCTGCCCAATGGGGTGCTAACTTAGCTTCCAATTGTGCCTAATAATAACTTGGGTCGAGTGATGGGCCAACGCACGCCGAGGAACAGGGACGTTAGAGACGAGTCGATAGAGCAAACAGTTAATCAGATCCATCGCCGAGGTCTGGTGTGGCAGTCGTGGATCGACGAGAACTGTGGCCCAGCGCTGCGTGACGCTGCCAGCATGTCCTTTTGGCCACGACGTTTGGCTCCGATAGGATGGATGGGTCAATAGCCGTGGCTCAACAGAGACGAATTGAAAGAGAAAAAATCAGGGCTTCCCAAGATCCGGATGCTAAAAATTGCCATGGAATGTTCCCCGAACCACTCATATCAAGCCAAACAAGCTACATGTGGATATCCCGGGGCAGGCAACCGAGTCTTCGTCAACATTGCTAACGAACCCTTGCCCGAGTGCCGCTCCTAAGACCCTGTTTGGGGTAGTGGCTCACACGACATCTCATGACCGGTAGTGCCGGGCAATGACAGGGTTTCCATACAGCACACACCGGGTCCACTCGTCTTGGTTGGCGGAACCGTGTTGGTCAATTCAAGCACACGTATGGATCCGAGGCCCAACCCGAGGGTCGGGCCGCATTTTCGGCTTTCCGCAAACGAAGAAACCAAGACCAAACCAACGCAGCGAAGGCACACCGAATCGAGACAAATCAATACCAGGTGCCTAAGTAAATCCGAGTCAGGCCTAAAAAATTAGTGTTTTGTCATCTTTTCGGGCAGCCAAGGCCGTCGAAGGTAGACCCTTACGTAGCGGCCAAGCGAAGGTGTGCACCAACCAAGATGGAGGGCATGACACGGCGTGGCCTGAGACGCCGAGACAACGTCCAATGCATCGGGACGACTTGTTGGTTTTGCAGCGGTCAGTGCGATCTCATGGAGTCCAAGGTCGAATTTCTTTTGCTACCAAGATGAAGTCACCATGCGAACTCTGAAAATATAAGGCCTAGCTTTCTCAGCCAAAATTCAAGACCATTTCACCAGCACCAAATCAACAAACAAAAGACAACACAAGAACAGGCAACAGGCCAAACGCAACATTAATACCAGCTCTCATCGATAGATCTGGTTCTTTTTGGATATTTTTCACCGCTTTTTCCAACACCTTCACCATTCACCCTCCACACTTTTCACACATCGCGCCAGTCGCCATGCCCGAATACTGGGACCCAGGCCAACTCCTCCAGGTCGAGGGTTACAACACCTCCGGGGCCCTCCGATGCCTCGGCCGCACACGCTACAACGCCAGGTGTAACTGGACGATTGACAACCGCGACTCGGATGAAGCTCGCACCCTCCTCTCCACAATGGCCCACATGGCCCCCTCGGCAGTCATGGCAACAGACCTACGACGCCTGGCAGGCCTCTGCCTCTGCAACTACTACCACCAGAACCAGAGGGAAGAAACCGTCGCGAGATGGATGGACGTCGTGAAGAGGGCTGGCGAGCACTACACCAACGCCGCTGCACAGGCAAGCGAGGAACGAGATGCGATCGTCGTGAAGAAGAACGTCTATCTCGACCAACTCGAGCTAGCCCTCATCGAATCCGGTGCCGAGTTCGAGGATGTCCAGAATCGGCTAATGGAAGCCGTCGACAAGAACACCAAGATGCGGGCCGAGAACTTGGGGCTCTTGCATGAGCGAGAGGGCTTGAAGGAGGCTCTAGACGCCGCGGAGAAAAACAGCAGTGATCTGCGCACCGAACTCGAAACCGTGCAGGGCGACCTTGCCAGGCTGAGCCAAGAAAACGCCGTGTGCCGTGGCGAGATTGCCGTTCTCCAGGGAAAGCTCAGCGAGTTCCAGTCTTCCCTCGAGTCCGCGGAGCAAAACAGTGCTCGTCTCCGAACGGAACTCGGAACGTCGCAAGAGAACGCCCTCACTCAGAAAGCTGAAAATGACAGGCTGCGCTTGGAAGTATCGAAACTTCTCGAGCAGCTGGATACCCTGCAGGGAGCCCTCAACGCCGCCAGCGAGAACAGCAACAAGCTTCAGACCGAATTGAGCACCGCCTTGGAGAAACTCCACCGATCATCCTCTACCAACGACCAGGTCCGACTCGACAACTCTGCACTCGAGGAGAAGCTCCGCGAACTCCAGAAGATTTTGGGCAGTGCCGAGAAGCGCGGAGACTCCCTGCAATTCGAATTAAAATCAACCCAGGACAAACTCGCCAGCGCCGACTACGAAAACGTCAAGATGAACCAGGACAATGCCGAACTCTTGCGAAGACTACGCGAACTGGAAATCGTTGTTCAAACCGCCGAGCGACAGGGCGAGGATGTAAAGAGAGAACTCGCCGAGGTTGGCGGAAGGTTGGCCGAGTCGCAGACCGAGAACGATAAGCTTGACACACAGAACCGAGCTCTAAGGGATCGAGTTGTCGCCCTCGAGAGGAAACTGGACGAAGCCGACAACGAACGATCGCATCTCGAAACGGAACTTCAGACGGCAAAGGCATACGAAGAACTCGCTGCGCAGGTCCCCGGACTACTGGAACAGATCAGTCAGCTGGAGGGTCAAATCGCAGCAACCTGGCTTCAGCGCTTGATGGAGTTGGTCAGAAGAGCCAAAATCAAGATCAAGGCCATCATGAAGGGAGGCCTCAAGAGGCGCGGAAAGAAGGCGGCAAGAGAGGAGGAGGCGAGACGCGAAGGAAGTGTTATTTATAATGAATGATTTAACCAGTTTGTTTGAGGAGAAGAAAGCGGCATAAGGGTTGGGGAGCACAAGGTTAGCATATCGGTCATGGTTTCTTGGGATTACTTGGGTCAATTTGTATTTGCATCATGGATTCATCTGCTGGAAAGATATCCATCTCGGTAGCATTGGGCGCGGAAACGTTCGAGGGGGAAGGATAAGCAAGCTCAGAAGGCATTCCGCAAGGTATCATTAAGGCAGATGGTGTTTTCTTTTTTTATTTGTGATAGTCTTGGCTCATATTCATTTCATTTGTACATTTCGGGCATTCATGGAGTTTATCTGAATATTATTCCTGCTTTCTCCTATTGTTTTTCTTTCTTCTTTTTCTCCCTGGCGTAGAGAGCCACGAAACTTGGAAATGCCAAACTCTTCGGGTCAGAGTATCGTCCGGGACCAACATCTCGTCTTGATATGCTCGGCGCCTTGGACTGCAGTGCAGCGAGTTTAGGTGAGCCAACGTCGCAACGATAACAAGATTGGTGGTATTGATGTGCCAATACCCCGTCTCGGAGAGCTGCTTTCATCGGTGTGATCTATTGCGGAGCGACAAAATGGTGACAGCCTCATCAGGGCAAGCCGAAAGCAGCTGGAGAGAGTGCAAAGGGTTTTGCTAGCAGCAAGAATTGTCGACAGGCTTGCTTATCACAGACAGAGGGATAGAGGGATAGCGGGTAAGAATGAGTTGAAGCTCTTCTGTTGCTAGATTACTACCTGATGGGGTTCGGTTAGGTGAAGGAATTTTGCATCGTGGGTTTCTTGGAGGCTAAAGATTCCCTTAGAGTCGAGAATGAGGCCGGGGCGATTCTAGTGCGAACGGCTTCCCTTCCTCGTTGGTAACATTAGGTGGCTTCCCCTTCCAGTCAATGTCCTCAACTTCGCCAGTCTCATCATTAACCCACATATGAGTATAGTCAGTAACGGTATGTCCCTGGCCACCGGTATATTTAGGCTCTTAGTTTCAAAATAATAGTGTACATGCACATTTAGGAAACTCTCACTCCAAGACGGGAACTTTGCTAGTTCACCCCATTCTTTCTTTAGGAAATGCTCTGTGGCGTTATTGTAGGTGCCTTTCGGCAAATATATCTGGTGTATGACACCGTTCCCATCTTCGTATTCCATCTGGCTTGGCTAGATGGATGTCACATAAGACCAACCTGGCCTCTCTGGACTGGGTTTATTTTTCTGAAAGTCTGCTGTGTCAATGTGATTGCTTGGCGAACTGGTTGGGATGGAAGCAGAAGCGAAGAATGTATGCAAAATGAGTTGATGGGAAGAGGTCGCCACCACGTAGACAATAGAACTGGCTAGGGCTTCTGAGGAGCGCAAAGTAGGCTCTTAAGAGAAGGAAGTCTGTTTATGTTATGGATAAGTCTACCAATCTTGATCGACATCTTGGTTTATGCTTTCGGCGCCACGTTACTCTAAGACGCAGTTACACTTTTGCGCGCATGATTTCGTTTGCTGACTCGACTTTCTGTATATAGGTAGATTAGATTGCGCCCATTGAGCTCAAACTTGCTCCTGAAAGTCGAGAGCATTCTAGAGGTTTAAAACATCTTTACACTCAAGTTTAAATAGTATTCTTCTCAAGATTACGAGGGAGGTCCACGAGTGCCAAGATTCAAGTTCTTATCTGAGGGTTGGCTGGCTCAATTAGCAATTATTCTCGAGTCCCGCCCAGGACGGAAACACTCATCAAAACTTTGACTTATTCATTGTTGAAGGTGTAGCTTGCGACCTCAGGCAGCATAAGGGCAATGTCTAACAAATTTGGTATTACTTGCAAGGTTAAAGCCAGGGTCAATCGCCGTCTTCCTCCCGATGATCCCGATTGTCATAATTATATTTCTATTTAACTGGAACTGACGTACCAGGAAGGCTTTCTTTTGGCCGTTTCATGGTAAATCCTGGAGAGGAACACTAACAGAGGACAAGACAATGATTCAGGTGCCGAAGGAGGGAGCACTTGAGGGATGAGACTCCATCGATAGGGGATGGCCCTCACGAAAAATAGGCGGAATTAACCGAGTGAGCCATTGCTCATCAGCTGAATGATACTGACCTTTAGGCTATGAAGGCGAGAAGGGGAAGGGGAAAAAAAAAAAGAAAAAAAAAAAAAAAAAGGAAAAAGGAAAAAGGCAGACCGAGGGGTTCTTTGTTGGGTCTCGTTGCCGCCTACATACCTGCTCGGTAGATCTAGGTTCTGTAGGACGGCTTGCCATTCAGCACACCACCCCACACAAGACAAGTTAAGTGTAGATGAACGTTAAACACTGCGTTCCAATGACCAAAAGGGGATCAAAAACGGGAGACTGCTTCACAACTTAAACTTGTAAAGATCCACTATGCGCAGACATCCTAGTAATATTGACACGAGCTTCTAGAATATCAACACAATTATTATTAAATATCCTTCCCGAACCGGGGACCTTGCGTTCCCATCCCCAACCCAAGAGGACTGGTTATTGTTACAACACGTGGGCCATTTGTCGCGAGCGGTATGCACTAGGACGTAACACCCACGACGAACATTAAATTAAGAAGGTATCGTGAACATCAGAGGTTGCAATTAGATAAGAGCGGCAACGAGACCGGCAGCAGCAAGGAGACCAGAGACAGCCTTGCCGTTAGCCTAGAAAGGGGGGAGGAGAAAGTTAGTCTTGCCGTTCTAGGCGATGGCTTTTTGCATCAGGAATGGGAATAGACCACATACAGCGTTGACAATGACGGGGCCGGTGGTGCTGGGAACGGGGCCGGAGCCGGTGCCAGAGGGCTTGCTGGAGCCAGAGGCGCTAGCGGAGGCAGAGCCGGTGGGCTCCGCGCTGGTGTCGTCGCTGGCAGTGGGCTCGGGCTCGGGCTTGGACTCGGTGGGCTCGGGCTCAGATCCGGTGGTCTCGGCAGGGGGCTGAGTGGTAGGCTCCGTAGGGGGAGTGCTGGTGGGCTTGGTGGGGGGCTTGGTGTCGATGGTGATGGGGAGACCGAGCTCTAAGGGGCAGTGTGAGCTGATGAATCCGAAGGACACAACGTTGCGAGTGAGGGTGTTGGTAAAAACTTACGAGAGCAAAGGTCAACACCGAAGGCAACGGCCTCGGCACCCTCGGCCTCAGTGGCGCAGGCGCCAGAGGTGTACGAGCAGTCCAAGAAGTACTGCTGGAGCGAGGGCATCTTGCAGAAGCAGTGGTACATGTCGGGCTCAGTGCAGTCAAGAGGGGGGTGCTCCGTGATGACGGTCTGGAAGCAGTTGATCTGTAGGGCCGTGGCATGTTAGTGTATCCGTCGTCGAGAAGACAATACAAACTGCCTCGCATGAGAAGCAGATCGTAAAGAAGAGATGAAACATACGGCACACATGGGGATCGCAGCGGCGACCGAGGCCATGGTGATAGCAGCGAAGGTAGCGGTCTTCATTTTGATTGGGAGGTCGTTGAAGCTTGGAATTAGCGAGTGTATTGAACGACTGGATAATCTCGTCTCGAGGACACGGTTCTTAGCGAATGTAAGCTGCGGTTGCGGTGGGTTGATGAGGAGAAGAAAGAGAGCTAAGTGGTTCGGAATGGGGAAGGGCTCGCTCCAGATATATGCGCAGTCTGTCACCCCTGGCCCTCCCCCCTCACCTCTCGCAGGTTGAACGGAGCTGATACTTCGCAAAAGGAAACCGGGAACGGGAGCGAGTGTACACCACGCTAACAGCTGTTCGTGTACCTGTACCCACGGTCTCCTGTTGGCCGCCATGATCTATTCTCATCCACCTTCATTTCCTATTCCTTGTCGACACGCTCCATGTTGGGCTTAGCAAGGCCCCCTTCTCGACCCAACCAGCATAAACACTAACAGTAGCGTGCGGCACAGGAGAAGATTGAGCTGGGTGTGTCAAATGTACGAAGTACGCCACGCTACCTCTGCTCACAAAGTTTTCGGCAGGGACGGGCAATGTGGAAAGTGTGGGAGGAGGGAGTGGGAGGAGTGGAGATGCGAGGCGTCAACCCGGATTGGGGGGCTCGCAGCACAGAGGGTAATTTTAGGTTATCAGATCATCAGATAATCTATTGTCTCACGAGTCCAGGTAATCCTTGTCGCACACTTCCCAGAATGGACGTCGACCCCTGGTCAATGAGGTCGATACGCACCGGCTTCGCACGCCAACCCACGCCGGCGATTCGAGAGGTCCGCCAGTGCTAGCCGTATCCGGGACCTGCTTCTCTGATGTGGAAATTGGTGGCAAAAATTCGAACTGACCAGACGGGACTTGGCGTCCTTCAGTTGTCCCCGAGCAACATTTGCGCAGGAACGCGCGTCGTTCACCTTCGGTGTTAGATCGATCCTTGCGATTCCAATTCATCCGGATATATCACATTCGTTACACAACAGAGCTGGGCTATGGGGCTTGTGGCGGGCGATGTGGGCGGCACTTTGGGCTCACCACGCCGGTCTTGGACGATCCCTGGAGATGAGCACGAGTCCGGAATGTTCCCGCCCTAAAGTCCCTGTGGTAGTGGAGCTGCACCATGTCTTTCCAGGAGAATTTTTTTTTCTGTCCATAGACAAAGTACACTACGAAGTGCGTACGTAGTGTACACTATTGTCTATCCAACACACCCCGGCAGACCTGATTCGAGGGATGGGCAGATGGGTCCGACAGCGGAGATCTGCCTCTGCCATGACGGAAATGGAAGCTCACTGACCAACAACCGAACCATGAACACGAACAGAACCTGACCGAAAAAAACGTGGGTCGAATTTTGCAAGGTCACAACAGAGTCCAACCAACATTGAAGACCCGATGACGTTGTGCCAGCTCCTTCGTCGAACTCTCTCCTCTCCACTCTGAGACTCCAAACTCTCGAGCGAAGGATAAAAATTAAGTTGGGTGATCTTGTGGAGTACAGAGAGATTGAATTGTCTCGACACCTAGATATCTACACTCAAACAATACTACCAGTACATCACCATAATCTCGCATATTGCCGGACTAGATTTGGCTTGGAACAGTGTTGAGTACTCCGCACAATTGAAGTACTTCGTAGTGTACTCCGTAGAGATCAGTAAACCCGCACGCATTGAACAGGGTCCCGATCCACCAACTAACAAACAGCACTATACACTACGAAGTAAGCCAGGATCAATCAATCGATTGATCAATGCTGTGCATTGATCAAGTGTTCTACCCCATTGAAGGGCTGGACATGTACGGAGTAACAGAGCGTTCATCTCCTGTGATTTCGCGTTGGTGTTTCTCGATCCAATCGTAAAATCGACCCCGAATGTTGAGCAAACTTAGACTTCACACACCCCATATCTATATTTCGAACTAATCTACGAAGTATCCCGTTCGTTAATTTCCTCCTCGCTCTCTATGTAAGTCTACTCCGCAGGAATTGATTGTTGGATGGTGATGACGGCGACTCGGCTCGCGAGTTTTGAGTTATAAGTCATGCCGTAAAATCCGAGGACATGGATCTGAGTGATTCGTATATGCACGAGACTTGGGGGTTTTCTTGACTAGAAAATCAATACTTCGACGTACAAATACTACGGTGTCGTCCCGTAACCGTATAGTAGAGAGTCACCTGTGCTGTCCACCGATCTGGGCGTCTCGCTTGTCCTCGCCGATTCCCACACAGGCTTCGACCACCGCTGGTACAGATACCTCCTGAAAACCGGACCCGACCATCCGCCAGTGTGGTGCTGGGTCACCCCACGTTGGCGTGGGCCAAGCCCAGGCCAATCTAATGCGTAATCTCAGGCACATCAATCACACTTTTTCCAGCCATCCCAAGGGCTCTGATCAATGCAGGGAAACGAGTGGAGGCCAGCGGTTATTCTGGATGGTTGCAATATTGCATTTCCTCGTACTTCCTGCCATCTTACCCATGGCCTGCTGGATTGTGTAACTCGCGATCACAAATCCTACCGCTTGGTCGGTGGGTGCGGACTGTGGAGGGTGGAGAGCGGAGAACGGAGAACGTCGGTCGGTGGGAGATTAGATGGGATTGATAACAGACCCCTGCTGCCCTTGTCCTGCAAGCCATCAGGATTTTCACAAAGTACTTCGTACCTCGGTATTGTTTCCATTTTCGACTTTCTCATCCGCAAAGTCCTGCGCTCCTTCGTCCCGCAAGTCGATCAACCAGCCTTCAACTCTTTGTCTTGGAACGCCACCTTCATGGGTGGCCCATCCCACACTTCGTATGAAGAGAATCCTACCTGGAGATAATCTCGCCTTTCACCCCGGCCACCCTGCGTTTGCCATGATTCACACTGCTTAACCGATGTGGAAGCTGTCGACTTGTTCCCTCCCAAATCTGGTCTAGCGTCTTCCTTCGAACAGAGGAACATCCTCTTGTACCCTCATTCGCCGATTTTCGGCAGCTTCAACGTTGCAGTGGAATTACTTCCGACCCTCCCAAGGCAAGAGCCTCGGTCGACAATATTTTCTCTTTTGTCAGTGGGGACATGCCCAGGCCAACCCATGTCCACTACGTCCATTTTTCAACTGCGTTAGCCTCATATAGAAAATGACTTCATACATGTTCTTATACATCATCTCTAGTGTATGTTTAGGAATTGCACTTCACGCTACTGCCCGCTGCCGCCTGTGCTTTGTACGGGATCTTGATATTGATGCCATTGATAGTCGACGCTATCGTGTAGATTCGATTCCGTTCCGACTTATTTAGACAGGGCTGCATGCGGTGCGCTTTCCTCTCCAAGCCCCTGACCTGAATTAATTTGCACTCGCCCCTTTTATTGACATTGTCGCATCTATCCGGTTGGTTGTTCGGCCGGGGTTTCTCGATCCTGAGATTACGCGACGGGACGGTGCGCCTCCTCGGGCAACCAACTGCGGACATCATCTGCTATATCGCATCCTTGACAACTTGCCGGTTGGTCCGGGTCGGTCTTCGAGCGAACTCGGACTTGCGGACATACTCAGCGCTCTTGCTCATCTCCTGGTTTCGGGAATGAAGTATTACCAACGAAAAACTATGGATGTTGGTTTAGATTCGAGAGGGGGCGCTTCGTCTAAGATGGCGTCCTCCACTCCACGTTTGGGCATGGACAACCAACCTATGATCATAGGGTATACCGCTAATCACAGGACTTATCTTCTTTCCTCATCAGCTGAGGCTCGGGCTAAGTATGGCCATCAGTGGACCTCGGCGTAATCTACGAGACACCTCTCTTTTTATGTTGATAGTTCCAGCTTTGGGCAGTCTATACTCCTCAGCTAATGTGACTGAAGGCAGAAGACATCACGTCCCGGTGTTTCTCTACGATACGTCAAACAAGTGGAAGAAGAACGTCCTACAATGTGACGAGGTCCTCTCCGCTTCCGTTCCTCCAATTGCCGGATGGGCCATTGTTCCAAGCCACATGAGCTGTCTTCTTGGTTTCTATTGGTGGATTATGTTCCATCCTTCGTGGTCAGCCCCCAACGGACGGCCCAGGAACGGATCACCAAAATACACATACATTGGCTTTGCAGGGAGTCGAGAGATAGCCGATGCCTTTACTCTCTCCACAACCCCAACCCGGCTGAAATTGACCCCATGCAAAGGAGACTTCAAGAAGGACATGCAAATTGATCTCTCTCTCAGATGAAATTGTTCCACTCTAGAGTATGTACTACGTTAGATGATATAGACGGGCTAACAGTGCACACTATTAAAAGTGGCGGAAACAATAACATGATGTTTCAATCTTATCTGATCATCAGATAATCAAAGCGTTGCATCTGCTGAACGCCATAGAATGGCACCCTCCTCCCCCGAACAGAACACTCCATCGCGTACTTCCTTGGCCAGCCCAACTCTGCGACCGGAAACCCGAATTCGACGTCTTCCTTTGTCTCCATTGCCTAGAGATACCAATCCTTCTCCGGGCCTACATCGCTTTCCATCGAACGAAAACGTACTATCGAGATCTCACTCTCGAAGTATAGACTCCTCTCTATCTCGGTATCTCACTAACCCACGGGTAGTCCTATATCCAGGCACTCTCACAATCCCATAAAGACCCTACTCAACGTCAACCCAGGAAGAGTTGGACACTGAGACTCCATCATGCATTGATGAAATCTCGCTCCAAGCCATACACAGCGCTGCCCATTCATCGTCGTCGCCCGAGAAGGACACGCCATCAAAGTCCCAGAAGTACGAGTCTTCCAGGCTGGGCCCTGACGAAGCCTTCCCCCGAGCCCCTTTCGTACGATACCGAAGTATGTATGGAGTTTCCGGCGCCGGGAGGCAATTCATCCCAATGTCCTCTCTCTCGTCATCGCCTCTCCGAATAATCCCCCTGCGAATAAGATCTGCAACTTCGTTCCGGTCTGGGGTTCCGTCACATCCAGTGTGTCCTCCTGGCGATGCTCGTTTCGAAGAAAACGTCAACTCCACATCGTCTGCAAGACTATATCCTTCATTGATCGCCGGTTTAAACTGGGTTAGTGCCTTGGGGATCCTTTCTATCTTAGGTTCCTCGGGAGGTTCCTCGCTGCCTTCCCGTTCGCCGACTTGATTATTCTTCGCTGAGGAGATGCATTTGCCCTTGACTGGTAATGAAGGCTTCGACTTTTCCGCATCCTTCGAGTCCGAACGAGGATCGTCGTGCCCTAAGTGAAGTCGGCAATGCCACGAATCTGACGGATTGCAATACTCGCACGTTTGCGGGTCCTTTCCGGAGAATGAGCAGAATCCACAGTAGTGATCCTGCGTCTTCACAGATTTCTTTTGCTCGGATGGATACTTAGGGGCAGTAGAATCGACGTGGGACATGGATCCTCCGCTCCTTTCTTGTCGGGATATCAGGGCTTTAGATCTCCCCTCCCCCTGGAGTGTTGGCGAAGTTGACATTTGCGCTCTTTCTGGTCTTCCCTACACTGGAAAGTAGAGCTTAAAGTTGTTGAACGAACCGAGTGATCAGCAAGAAATGAGTCACTTGACTGAAACGGACGGGAAGCGTCCTGTCGTGTAGCATGAAGGACGAATCCCTTTCCGCGGCCTGTCACCACCACTTCCTCCTCTAATAGTATGGTTCGGATGTTATCAAGGCTGTGTACGTATTCGGAGAGCACGAGACAGATGTCGCGTTCGATTGACATCTAATAAGACTCTCAATAATAATAGAATGTTCGAGTTATGGGAAAGAAAATTCTGACCTTCGTAACCCAAAGGTCGAGTACTGGCACTACACAAAGCAGTCTCTCAGAACTGCTCAGAGATGACGCTCGCAACGATCCGGGTCGGAAGAGAGGCTCACACTATTAGAGTGGCCTTTAATAGTCGTATTAAATTTCATACACACGCTCACCTTCGCCTGGTCTTGTCTAGTCTAGTAAAGCGACATGCTGGTGGTGAATGCACATTGATACTTAAATGGAGGAATAGATACTAGCAGCCCCATACTAATTTGTATGGGATCCATTGTACCTAGACTAGTAGTGTCGGATTCATCGTGCTCCTCTCCCACTCCCACTCTTGGCCGTTGGCAATTTAGAATTATTTCACATCACGCTCTGCCAGTGTCTGTAAAGCTCTGTGAAGCCCTACGGTTATATCACCTTTGCAAACAATGCGTCCCATCCGCTACAACGTCGCCATTTCCCTTGATGGCTATATTGGCCCAGAAGACCACTCAACGACATGGATCACCGATGACCCATCCATTGATTTCGACGACCTCTATTCGCAGTTCGACACCTTCATCATGGGCCGCACAAGTTACGACGTCATGAAGGCTCAAGGGGACGCTAATCCTCTCCGCAATCAACCTAAGGGCAGGGTGCTCGTGGTTTCCCAGTCGGCGGATCCTGCAGCTTACCCTGAGGTGACCATCCTCGGTCGTGATTTCATTTCAAAGATTAAGGAGCTCAAGGAGCAGGACGGCAAGGATATTTGGCTGTTTGGAGGCGGTCAGCTCCTTGGGGCCTGTCTCGATGCGGGGCTTGTGGACACGATCGAGGCAGCCGTCATGCCTATACTTTTGAGAGGAGGAATCAAAATGGTATCTGATGCTCCGGCGAGAGATGGAATGGTCGCTACGAAACTTGAGCTTGTGAGTGTTCGGCAACTGGAGAAATCAGGGATACTTCTCACGACATACAAGGTCAAATCCAACGAGTAGCTAGGGATTGAGGAATATGGAGTCTAATTTAAGTTTAAGAGGCGATCTGGTTGCGTCGGTGACGAGTTTTTAAGGTGATACTGAAATAGTAGGGCATACGCCCGGTCCGGCTGCTCTTAATTCTACCTCAAGGCAAGCTGTTATAAGGGGACCTGTCTTTCTAAGAAGCATGGATGCTTCCATCTAACCAACTGCCCAGCGTAAGTGCCACAAGACGGCCCAATTCCCTTGTCACATCCGAGGCCGCCGCCCTCTTACTCAAGTCGTCGAGCACCTTCTCTATGTAGGCGCCGGCTACGGAAAGGTGAAGGGTTTGGGCAATAGCGTTATGAAGCTCCATCAACCAGGTCTAAAACCGTATTGACTCTTGAACGTTTGTGTCCGACACCACGCAATAGGAGTGCTAGGTTTTGCAGCTCGCCTTCAAGGACGTCCTTGACCACCCCATCAAGTAGGTTAAAGCAGGAAGCACAGAGGCAGCTTCAGGCTGTGCAGAGGCACTTCTTAAGGGAGGTTCTCGATCATAAGAGTTGACTATTATATTGGGCTGTTGTGATTATAAAAACCTGTTCAACGACGATGTTAAGCTCCATGAACTCCTCCATGATCGATTTTCTCTTCACAAACTCCGCTAAATAACCTAGGCTAAAACAACGCTTTCAATCCCGTAAACCTCCCAAATAATTAATTCAAGAGCGTCAACTAGTTCCTTCCTCCAGTTTGAGGCCACAGGCGCTCGTTCTGTTTCAGGGCAGCTCTAGAGCGATAACCACATAGCTCCAGCGTCTGTGTTACCACCATATGCCGTAAGCCGTAAGCGGCGACGCTTCTGACTCGGCCACTCACGAAGCGCTGCTGTCGTCGGTTGTACTAGTAGCATCAGTGCTAGTTAAAGCAACACTTGCAGCGCTCCAGTCCTCCTCGTCAAGCGAGGGCACACCGTCAAGACGCCTCAAGAACTCCTCATCCGAGATATCATCGTCATCATCATCGTCGTCCTTTTTGAGGGAATCACCAGGCAGCTTGTCACCTCCGCCCTCTGGGGTAAGCCCGTCGCCAGTAGCATTCTAATCACTGGCACGGACAACCTGGGGCAAGGGAGCCGGCACGCTTTGGACCTCCAGCGGAACACGCGAGTCGTAATACCCCCGGTCAACGACTTCAAATAGGAAAATACCCTCAAGCTCCTTCTTGATGCCGATGAGCTGTTCTTGGGCCTTTCGCACCTCGTCGGGTTTGTTGTCTTGGATGACATGCAGCTTTACCTGCAGCATCCAGTGATGTGTGTCATCGACATTGATGAGACTGTCCCACGGAGGCAGGGGATTCGCGGGATGGATGGCCGGGGGGTGCTGGTTTAGAGGTTGGGTGTATGAGTAAGAGTGGAGAGAAAATTCTACCTCGTCGCGGAAGAACTGGTAGCTGTGCTCGATTTGATCGGACACGAGGCTGGATACAATCAGCAAATTTGTTATCCAGGAAGAGCAGCCAATCTCCAGAGAATCCATGCTTCTCGCATTTCAGGTTAGAAAAGAATCAGGATGAAGGAACCCCTACCGATATTGTTTCCCCATCAATACGTTATAAAGATTCTTCTGTCCCCAAATCTCGATCTTCTTCCTCTGCGTGATCAATCCTTTCTCCTGCGACGCCACTACCGCAGGCGGTTCCGGAAAGTCCGTCCATCTCAGGATCCCAGGCGCGGCGTTGAAGTCCACCATGTTCCCACTCCCAAAATCCCCCCTGGATACCTCGTACCGCACCTGCATATGGTACGACTGCCGGCTCAGGGCCTGGTCCAACTCCTTCCATAACGCGGGGATGTCCTTCTGTTGTTGAGTGGGGGTGGGCGATGGGTTGGACATGCCGCTTGGGCGACCAGGGCCGCGGAAGAAGTGTACATGGTGGATGCTTTCCCAGGGCTCTTGGGCGCAGAGTCCGGAGAGGACATTACAGGCTCGTGTGACGTCCTTTTCTGCGACGATTGCGAGGAGGGAGAGCTCATACATCCTGTCCGGTGCAAAAGAAACCTGGCGCGTTCATGGAATGCCTCTGCGGGTGGGTAGGTAAAAAAAAAAAGAGAGCGAGGATAATAATACCAAAATGAGCGGTTCGTAGTGGAGTTCCTGATATGGAAAGAAGCAGGGTGTAGCAGAGTTTCCTGACTGAAGGTCCGAATATCCTGAGCTCTGCTCTCGCTTGGCTTGCGGACTTGGAGAGAAGAAGTGTGCAAAGCTCCGATGAAGCTTCAGGAAGGTACATTGCAGTGTACCAAACAGTGCTAGGTGGGGAAGCACTGAAAAGCGGATACCGTCACGTGCAGCTCAGGGGGAACCCAGTAAATTTGGACCGCCCTGAATCTCTAAATTTAGCTACCACTGATGCCACCATGGATTCTCGACGCAAGTTTAAATCGACTCGGGAGCAATTGCACAGGAGTGCTGGTTTATTTGACCCTGCCATTTTTTCAGGGTTCCGGTTCAGGCTCCCATGTCTGTCGGAAATTCTAGGCCTCAATTCTACATCGTCCGCCGTTACCTCCCGTCGCTAAGCGAGAAGACCAAAGCACGCATCAAGTCAAGTCTTAACAGAAAGGGTGGCTTTTGGTCCATAGATTCGTGATAACGTATAAATCCCCCGTTCTAATGAGTTCCAAATCCAATAACCAAAGCTACAACCAATACCTAGCCCAAATTTCATGCTCATCCTTCGTCCCACGAAAGCGAAATTCAACCTCGACGATATCTTCGAACCCTTCCTTCTCCTGGGGCTGTTTGAATCTAGACATGAATGAGTTGAAAGCTAGCTTGGGTAACGCCTCACGCCTTTCGGGATTCATCTAAAGGGGGTCAGCATAAGAACTTGAGATGCCAGGCGGGCTGGAAGCTAACCGATTTATTCATCGCCCTCACGGCGTCATTGTGTTCGCAGACATGCGGCGGTGTCTTGAACCAGACGCATCGTACGGGCACCTTGAACTTCTTTGCTAGTCCCACCCACACAGCTCTTGTATCGGGGTCGGGATTCGTGTTATCTAGGAGAAAATGTCAGGAACGTAAGTCGAGAGCCTGGAGATGATACCCATACCTATCACTACCGAATCACCCTCCCCAAGTAGATTCTGAGCGGCCTGGACACACTTGTCACGCCTAAACCATGTTGTCAGCACCCAGATCGCGACGGGAACTTGTGGCCAGGCAACTCTTACGTTTTCAGCGTGTCCTGGTTGACCCTCCCATAACCCAGCGGTTCCAAGTACCGCTGATAGAATGTGCTCTTCCCCGCGCCGGGTGGTCCACAGAACACGACGAGATCCTGCTTGTTCTTCTTCTCAAACATAGGCATGTCCTCCGCTGCCTCTTCTGGAAATGGAAAATGGGCCAGGTCAAATTCTCGGTGGAAATCTCTCGGCTGGAGCCCTAGGAAGAATTCCTCTGGCGTGAGGAACGGAAGACCGACGTTGTGAGCAAAGTTGCGATCGCTGCAACTGAAATCCTTGACCGTCGCTAGGATCTTATCACCGCCTTTGAGGTCCGCGATCCTCCCGCCGGCATCTCCCACGAAGAAGCTGTGCTCGAGATCAATATCTTGGGGAGTGAGATCATAATCATCGCACATTTCGGTCCACATCCCCGTTCGAGGCTTTCTATACAGGTCCTTGCCAGTAGCTGCGTAAACGGTCGTGGGAATATCCAAATGGCTAAGCACTGCGCTACATTTTTGCTTGAACGCGGTTACTCGTGTCGTAGAATGAGATTTGGGGGCTTTAGATTTGGGGTCATGGTGTAGTTTTAGCCCGCCCTGGTTCGAAAGTATGATGACACGGTAACTATAAGCGGGTATTAGAGGGGTGATACCAGTGTCTTGTCTGTTGGAGAGCCTACCCATCGTCTTCGTAAAGCGCCTTAAGCTTGGCTGGTACTGTATTATGCCACCACTTCCAATCCGTCGCGCTATCCGCATGTTTCTTGCCTGACGCGGGGACAATTAACGTGGAATCCTACTCGCGCCCCGTTAGTCAAGATCATGGGCCAAGCCGTGGAGCATGGCGCAACACACAAGATCAAAGGCTGCTATCTTCCTCCTCTTAGGGAGCGGCTCCGACTCCTTTCTATCCGGTTGGTATCGGCCAACAAGAAGTGTTGCAAGAGTATCGTCGTCCGGCGCTCGCTCGGTCCAGATCGTCTTGTCTTTCGGTTTCTGGGAGGTGGGTGTGAAAAAGTTCGCGACCGCAGATTCTAGAAAGCGGGTCTAGGCATCAGCCACTCCGTATCCAATTTATAGCAGACAAGCTTCAGAAAATTGAAGGTAACATACTGGTTGTCCCACTCTGTAGTCTCCGCTTCAAGGGCGGCGGGGAGATGGGCGCATCTGGACCTCGCTTCGATGTGTTCGATGGGCCGGCCGATGACATGGTTCTCGGGAGCAGCGCACGGCTACCTAGTCGGATGCTCAATGTATAAACGGCGAAGAGGCGCGAGCCGCCCAGGCAACTCATTCGTATCCAGGGAAAGGTGGCAGTCGGGGTCAAGTCAGGGTCCGGACGTGTTCAAGTCGTGCAGTGGGGAGCTGCTAAAGTTCAAGGCGGGCACGACAATGACAGGAGATCACGTGATCCAATCCGGATGATCAACAGGCTCTCTTGAGGGGCCAAAACATCAAACTGATTGATTCATTGGAACTCACAACTGCATCGGATTAAACATTCTGTGTTCCTCTTTTCCGCACGGGACCTCAAAGGAAAGTTTGAGGGCAATTTCTTCTTCTCGATATATTTATGGCGCAAGACAACAAGAAGTCATGTTTTCGAGTCTAAATGACAAACAGCAATTTTATTCTTCGAGACCACGGCTAGTCCATGTCTCCGGAATCATGATTTGAGATCTAAAGGAGTGGTATCATTTCTTCGTACAAAGAGAGTTTTAAGGACAAATACAGCTAATGAAACAGGAGGTATGACATTTCTCCAAGATATATGTGTGTAAATTTTCTTTTCGCAAGACTCTTCTGCTCCTCCCCAGTATGCAAGCCATTTCAAATGGACAAATCGGACCAAAAAAGGAAATCGAACCAAGACCAAGTCTTCTTTAGGAGAGGAAAGACCCGAAAGGCGCCGGAATGCAGTGGTGGGTAGATTTAGAAATCGGAAAGATCGATAGATCGCCTAACGGCGCGGGCGAGGCGGCGACGAGCCTCAGTGGCGTTATTAGCAGCACCACCGGCCGGAGCCATCTGAACGGGGACGACACCTCCGAAGGGACCAGCACGAGCGGGGTTCTGGCAGCGAACAAGGCAGACATTGTCCTGGCCAGCAACAGTACCAGTGCACTCCTGGTTGGCAGGGATGGAAGCGGTGAGAGTGTGGTCGGTAGCCTCGCCATTTCGGTCACGGCCACGTCGTCCGGGAACGTTCTGGGTGACCTGGATGTCGGTCCAGGTGGCTCCGGTGCCGTCATCATTGATCATGCAAGTGTAAGGGCCAGCGCCGTCGGCGTTGACCTGGTGGAGAGTCATGGTGACTTCGCCACCGGCGCTAACCTGGGGGAGAACATCGCCAGTCTCGGCCATGATGGCCTGGGTGCCGGCCTCGAGGTTGTTGTCACCGGCTCCGAGGGTCTCACCGAAGGTGTCGGCCGAGGCACCGCGGAATCGGGTGGTATCCTGCTGGAAGGGGTTTCGGCGCGTGCCGTCTCGGGGGGTGGAGCTGTCAATGCCGAGAGCCATGCCAGAACCGCCGGCGTCACCGGTGGCAGAGACGATGGCACCGTGTCCAGCGACGAGCTGGGCGGCGAAGAGGATGGAAGAGAGGACGGTGTACTTGAGAGACATTTTGGCTTGTGTTGTGGTTTTGGGTTGGATTTGGTGGTTTTGTTTGAAAGGTGGGATTAAAGAGTAAAGAATATACACTATTGGACCAGCCGAAGAATGGAAGAATGTATTGCAAGAGGGGAAAGGCAGAAGAGTCTTGTTGATTGTCTTGATCGTGAGGATGATGAACAAAAAAAAGATCGACTGATTCAACGGATCAACCGGCTTCTTTATACTAGATTTTCGGCCATCATGACCCCATAGAAAACCAACCTCTTCCCAAAGTTCTTGAAGCTCAAGGCCCTCATCGCGAGTCCACCCTGTTTCACATCCTCACCCAAGCTCTAAGCCTCTCGCGGAACGCATTGACGATTCTCAACGGGGTTCGAAAGACGGGCCTCGTTCGCTGGCAATCTCAAGAGCAACGACTCCACAGAGAGCATCTCACGAGAAAGCCAAGAAGAAGCTAAGCCCCCCAAAACCCGTATCGTCCTCAGCTTGCGGTCTGGGCCACAAGCGCCGCATGGACCAGGGGATAGCTTCAGAGGAGCTGTTGGTGATCTCCAATCGCATCTATTGATCTGTGCGGGGATCCACAAACGACGAGATGCGATAGGCTCGTCATGAACCTCGATGAACAAGGTTGGGGCTTCCTTCCATTGCGACTTGCAAGGGAAAATGTTAGGTTCGGCACTGGAAGACCCGGCTAGGCGCTGGCTGTGGAGGATCATATTACTAGGGTGGTAATAGTACCTACCTCGTGGGGGATGTGATGCGGCTCCAAGAGGTGCAAAAAAAGAAAGAAAATCCCCGGATCCTCCCTTGTCCGGAAATCTGTAGATCTGTGGACACGGGCGCGCCTGCTCCATCCAGGGGGTTGTTTAGTTTCCGCATCGTCGGTGCGCGGTTAGTGCCGTTTCGTATGCACCGCATGAATTGCCTAGTTGGGCGGCCGAGCTGCAAAGCAGGAGGCCGCAAAGCCACCCAATGCGGAAAACATCGTGGATTAGAACGAAACGGGGGGCAGGGCCAGGGTTCGGCATCTCGTATCCGGGCCTTGCAACAAAATCTGAATGGCCGTGTGTTGAATCGAAATCTGCAGGATCTTGTGGAGAGGGATAAACACAAATCACGAACGGCGGCTCGACCACAGGGATCGTGAGCCAGGTTCGAGCTTGGCTGTTTGCTTCGAGATCAACCATGCACATGTGGGGCGCTGCACCGCAAGAGCTACCCGAAGCGAGCTGTGGTCCGCTTCACTGCTTCCCATGCGGCAGCTCGAAGCTGCTTCTGGGATGTTTCATGTTCTTTTTGCTTTTCTAGATTTGAGCAGGGCGACTCAACAGAATATGTGATCAGAGACTCAGCTTGCAGAGCCAAGCCAAGCAGGTTGTGTGAAGCAGACCAATCGCGAAGAAGATGGAATCATCAAGAGAATCTTCGATTTCACCCACGAATTTCATTGTAATTGCCCAGTTTTCATTCAGGATGTACTGCCTCAGTCTTACATCAATGCATTATAATCCAGCAGCCGTGTGCTATTTCCTGGGATATAAACAGAATTAGATCACAAATCAGGGCTGAGCTCCTCATGACAAGATTAGTCGTAGGCTTGGAGACCTTGATACTCCCCGAGCCCGCTTGGTCAGAATAGCGACGCCAGTAAAAACACATGTACTCCGTAATGGATCTATATGCCAAGACGGGGATGTCAAGCGACGGCGGACAAGCCAGGAACTAGATATAGAGAGCTTTCCCAATGTAAGGGCCCTCCTGTCCGCCTTTTGGCTGGTTACGAGGAGGGAGAGCAAGGTGCGGTCATTGCAGTCAACCGGAATCCACAACATCCACAGCATCCACAGCACCCACAGAATCCACAGAATCCACAGAGCTTATGATAATTTCCAAGCACCGTACAAATTGTTTCCGATAACAGTGAACCGAGAAAGGAACTGGGCGGGACCTTGTTGCCACCAGCTCTCGTGATCGTCTCCAGACGCCACCACGTCGATCGCACGCTGGCAGCTAAATGGACACATCGGTATTCGTAAATCTGGGGAATTGTAGCCGATAAGTTGGACTTGCAACCACACAGGCCAACCAGCGAGCCGACACCGGCAAATATCAGCGTGTGTTGAAACCCCAAAGTCTGGAGATGTTCTTATCTCTAATCCTGCCACACCTTTGACACCCTAATATCACGATCTTCAAGGTCGAACGATTGCCACACTCACAACGTCGTCGAGAAGACGTATACCCAACCATCTGGGTATCCCAAGCAAGCCCTCCACAAACCGAGGCGGCACGTTGCAGAGCCAGTATCTGCAGCAGAAGAAACCTAATCCGCCCTATCTTTCAACCGTAACGTCTACATCTGCTCGAGAGGCGGCAAGCATAACAGAGTGTAGCAACAATGTCTACACACCTCTAGCACCAGTACTAAGAAGCACTACATCAGTGATCCAAGCCAATGGCCTTTTCGCATCCCACCCACCATATCGGCGACAAGTGAACGGTAGAGGATCAAAGGGTTGTGGTCTCTCCCAATGCTCGATGTCTCGACACTCCCGCATTTTCGCGAAGATCCTACAGCAGTGCTGTGCGGAACCTATTGACGACTCCTAGCCGAAGACCCCATCCCGCGCCCGAAATAATAGGGATCGCGTAGACTGAGCCAATCCATGTCCAGAGTTTTCTCAATACCTCATGGCGTGGACGACCCAATCCCCTTTGGGCGTGCCGGAAGACGCGGGGCGAATGACGGTGAGGATAACTGGACCCTTTTTTTTCGGGGTGGAACAATTGACTTCACAAGTATTGCCGGCTTAAAATCGGGGTTCGAGGACGTCCAAGATCTCCGGCGAATCACCAGGCCAATCCGCCAGAGCCGGTCATAGTTTCGCAAGAAGCGCCTCTCCGTTCGTTGACTTTCCGCACCGAACCTCCCGGGGCCACTTAGAATCATCGAAAATTCGCCGAAGATCATCACCGGCAGAGCATGCAATAACCCTGAGATAAGGCGCGGGATGATTCTACCCTCCTCGATTTAAACTTATGTTCTCGACGGTATTTGTGGCTTACCGGTCGCCACTTTAGAGTTCGCATCGGTCCCTCCATGTCCGCAGATTAGTCGAGTTTTCCCTCGTGATGTGATTGTGCGAGATATGGGCGAAAAATGATCGCGCAAATGTTGGCTTAGTTATCGTTGCTTATCTCGAGGTCGTGCTGTCGTGGGGGCAATTATGCAGCGAACGCTGTCGTGCATCGAAAACATGGAGAGCGGTCATGGGTTATCGTGGGCAAAATAATTAATCGCACCAGTCATAGAATTCGATCGTGTAGAAAATGGGTCTAGATCTCAGTCCTCACCGTGGGATTTCCAGGCACACTGCATTATCGTTGCTGCATCTCAGGCTTAGCATGGCAACAACCGAGGGTCAGCCCATGCATTTTCCAGCCCTCGGGCCTTGGGTTGGTGTGGGGGAGAAATCAATTGGGGGGAACAAGCAATTTTTCCGATCAATTGATGGGGGTTGGACAATTGCAAGCCAAGCCAATCCAATCCAATAGAATTTGCGAAAATCAGGTATATTGAAGATGTTCTAGAGAAACCCATGATCAAACCGCTTTTTGTGGGATTACACAAATAAGAACGTACTTAGAAAAAGAAAAAGAGAAGCCATTGTCATGCAATGAAAATATCAACCCAGCAAAGAACCTCCGTTTCCGTTTAAACCGAGCCTCCCGGAAAAATGTATGAATGTCGTATCGCTTGAATCAAGTTAGAAAACTAGACAACGACGCTGTCGTTCCTATCTCGGATCGACTCTGAACTGCCGTGTCCCTCTGGCCTGCCCCTGGCCTTCTTTCCTCCGCTCCGCGCCGTATCGTGTCAGAGAAATGCCCATGGCATTGGTTGGTTGTTGAAAGTATGTATTCGAAAATATGGTGCCGATTTGTTGATTGGGACACCTCGTAGGGTATATAGATCTAGTGAAAAGGAGAGAGTAATGTTCGGGCCTGGATACTACCCGCTCAGTTGAAGAGGGCAGCACCGCCAGACTCTACCGCCTCGATCTCGGCAGGGTCGAGGGGAAGGCGTCGGAAGCGGGCGGGGAGCTGGCTGCGATCGAAGAAGACGCCCTGGGGAGGCTGGACAGAGCCGAGGTCAGATCCGGCTACTCCGCCAATGCCGGACTCCTTGATAGTCTTCTGTAGGGGGCCGAATTGTTGAGCATGGTCCCTGTAAGAGCTGAAGGAGGTGTGCTTGGTGCCAGTCGAAGTGTAACCCTCGCCGAAGCCTTGGGGGAGCTTCCCTGTGGGGGAGGCAGGGTGAGGTTGAGGAGTGTGGTCAATGGTGGCTGGTTTTGCTTTTGAGTCAGTTTCTGTTGAGCTCGGCAGGGAGATGGGTTTGCACGACAGATCATGACATACCAGGAATGGTTCGGCGGCCAATGAACCGAATCAAGGGAGTCCGCTCGGCGTGGGCCGCCGCCTGTCGAAGAGCCGCAGTAGCGTTCATGTTTTCGAGTGTTGGCGAGGTTGTTTGTGGGAGGTAATGGAGCGGGAATCTCGGGGAGGAATCGCAGTCGAGGGGTTCGAGTAAAAATTTTCGTTGGGTAATCTCTGTAATTGGGATAGAGATGTTCGGCGGGGAGGCGGTTAGCAGGTGGAAGGATTGATGAGAAGAATTGAATTATTTAGAAAGGAGAAAAGCAAAGGACAATTCCTGGAGGGGGAGGGGGATGTGTGCTTGATATCAAGTTCGAGGTCAGGGAGACAACTTGGTGAAAAAAGAGTCAAGCCGGAGCAAAGCGCAGGTCGATCGGGAGGATTAGGAATCAAAAATGTGTAATATTATCTTCACAAGCTTTGTGTAGCAATATTATCTTCTGAAAAGGACCTATGGGATTGGTCCGTTGGGGGTTTTTAGGGGGGCAGACTTGGGGATTTGGGGGGGTAGAGACTAAAAAGTCGAGGAAAGAGAGCTCGCCAGGCAGCTAAGCAAGGAAGGAAGGAGTTATGACTAGTGTACCTCGTAGGAATGACTAGTCTGCCGCACGGAGCTGATCGGGGTCCCTGCGACCTGTCTGCCACCCACCGACTAAAGTAGCAGTGGAGTGTACTTCGTACTAGGGTACACGACAAGGTACCGTACAGCCCACCACTTTTCAGGTCTCAACACCAACACATGCCGCAAACTGGAAGCTGCAGAGTGCCTGCATCCCGACATAATTGATTCCGACTCTCGGAGCACTTGCAGCCATGCCCTATGATCCCAGGATTTACCCCGACCTCATTAAGAGGCAAACTAGCTGTAGGCGGGTCTGCTTCTTCCGTCCTTAGTTCTTGTTTCTATCGTCTGCGGTACTCGGTAGCCTCAACCGTAATGACAAGAGTGGAACGACTCTGGTGGAAACCCGACTTGAGTTGGAACCCGACCAGTCCCTTTGTTGCTTTTTTCCATGGGCGAACAAAGGGAAACTTTGGCACCACTCCCACGTTACTCAATAGAGCCGAAACACCCCCAAAGTTCTTGTGGATGCCGGAGCTGGCTGGCCTCGGTCTGGGATGGACCAAAAGTGGCACCATTGATCGCTTGATGATGCTAGCCGGGTTTCCTCAACTTGCAAGATCCCACCTTCGACGCTGATGGAGATCGACAAACGCAATCGCTGTGCCTCGCGCCGCGCTTTCCCGAGCACCCAACGTGCTTAGAAATAGGTCCTTGAGCAAACTCTCGATGAGAAATCGAAGGTGGCAGCCAGAACCAAACTTGCCATCATTTTTGACCAATACAGTGTAGCAATGTTTCCCCCCAAACCAAAAAACCACAACCCACGACGGCTTCTTATCGAAGTGCATCAAATCTGCATGCCCTAGATGCAATCAACCCCACCACCCCAGACGCCCACACCACACTTTTTTTACAGAGAGTTTTTGTCAGGAAACCTCACCAAAGAACTTATCATCCACATTTTCTTAGACTTTCACGAGCAATTCTAAGGAACAAATGGAACAAGATCATGAATTCGTCTCATGATCCGCCCTTCTCTCAGCTTCTACCCCAGATTATTTGTGGGACAATACCACCAGGAGGCGTCGAGCATTCTCGATTCCCCGCAGCAATCATATCAGTAGTTTAGATCAATTGATTTGTGTGGAGCGCGTCAAGCGGTTTGCAGAGGTCTTTCAAGGGAATTGTCAAGTGTCAATTACAACCTTGTGAACTGCAAAGTAATGTCAGTTCAGCGACGCGATGAATGGGGGGAGCGCTTCGCCTCGGTTCGGGTCGGGTTGGCTTCAAGACTTCAAATTGTGAATGTGAAGATTGCAATCCACTACCCCAAATCTTTACCCCGCCTGCCGATCGGAGCCTCATGTTCTCTTCCCCAAACATCCACCCCATCGTACCAGAATAGTGTTACCGCCAGCCCTGAATAGGAAGAGAGCACTCGGGGTTTTCTCGCAATCAGACCTTCTAAGGACAAGTCGTGTCCTGGTCGTGTGCTTGGCGGGCCCTACAGCAGCTCACCGCCTAGCAGAAAGGCGTGAGGGGAGCGGCGACAATAATGCCGGAAACCTACAATTCTAGCTACATGGCGACATTTCCGGCATTATTTATGTGACAATATCGAATGCCAAACCAGGGGTTCTTTAAAAGGGCCCGCAGCTCATCAGAGACGTGCTAAAATCTGGTCTTGGCACCTCTCAGGAGCAATCAACGGCTGGGAGTTGGTCAGACTAATAGCCAGATCTTGGCGCAACATCTCCCGAGACCGGCGCCTTACACCTTGGAACACGACAGGTCGGGCTGGGATTGTGTGAGTGTGAGTGGAGCACCGGTTCTTCGGCCAATCCTTCGCCCTTGCTGGCTTTTCTCGCGATTCCTGCCTTACTCCAGAGATGGGTTCGAGTTTCCTCAATGCTACTCTCTTACCACGCTCTTACCACGCTACGGATGCACGAGGTTTCCAGAGTAGCTTCGTGCGTACAAGACCCTAGTGTAGTACGTCACAGAGTCCCTTCGTCTCCAATCTTTCCCCCTCTTCTCTCGAATTCCCAAGTTCTTACTTCGTAGTTCCGTCCAGATGGGATCATCTTACCCTCACTCTTCGGGCTGTTACGGAGCGCAACTCATTCTCACATGCAGATCCAGGACAATAATGCCGGCACCTGCTGCCTGCATTTGATGTTGTACGTTTTCGTGTTGTCCGGACCTCCTCGATGAAGAAACCACATGTAAAGTCCGTCCTGTTGTGCAGCAAAGCATCTCCGAGGCACTGACATCCCGCCGTTCCCACGAGAGAGGGCATCAAACAGCCCACGAAATTCACGACGACGAGGTATATCCGGGTCTCCACCCCAGTTATTGGAGATGGACACAGCAATAATAGGCAGTCTTTCATTGGCGTCTTGGCGGCAATTCTTCCGCCACCTTCCGAGATTGACCAGATTTCCCACAACGCGGGGGCAGTATGGGGTTCAACTGCCATACCTTCACAAGACAAGTCTTCTTATCCCCCCCAATCACCGGAGAGAAGTGAATCCCGTCCGGGTTATATTCACTGACTTCTTGGCATGTGCTTTCTTGCTGAACCCGCAAACCCGCACGATGGATTTTACACACATATGCAAGGGGCCACTAGTCGTGTTCTCCAAAATAGAAGGCGTGGGGCTATATTTCTCCCATCGCGCTGTGAATAGTACATTCAAGTAGTCGCCGAGACTTTTGGGGGTCCGAGGAACGCGCCGGTAGAGACTAGATCTTGAGTAGGTGCGCTTCCAACGCGCAAGTCAATGCGGCGCCCTTTTCGCCGTTCTTGATGGAAGACCATGCCCATTTCACTCTGTCGAGCAATGTGTGGGAAAGACCAGCAGTGTGAACATAGCCGTTAGCATATCCGGCTTCGCGTTTCTATAAAAAGATGCGTCCTAGGGACAAGCGTGCCCACTGGCGTCCGATAGCAAAGTTGCCTAGCACGCCGAAAATGCCGAATTCTCCGTCCTAAGCCCCGGACTCTCCGACTCATCCGTCTCCCTCAACCCCCGGAATTCAGTCTGTCTCCGGCTCGCTCACTCTCTCTCCCGTCTAGATGTTATTATACAGGAATGTCTCCTTTTTTTTTTTTCCTTTTCTGTTATTTCCCCAGTTCATCTATCTCCCTCATGGATTGAACGGCCATCCGAAACCAGGAAAAACAGGCTGAGCAGGCTGTGCGGGTTGGGCAGGTTGAGGCTGGACAGGTTGTTGAATGGCGGGATTGGGCGTCGCGGCGGGTGCGGCACCACCGACCTTCGTCATAGCTGCAGCGGACGAAAACTGGGCCGCGGGGACCTTGGAGTCCTGGAAGCTCGCGTCAAAGTATCCGAGGTACTGGTGATAGTCGAAGTTGGACGCCGGGTTGGCGCGCTGCGCGACAGATGCGGCCTGGGTATTCTGGGCCCAGGCGAGACGGACGCCGCCGCTGGGGGAAAGCGTGCGCGTGCCGGAGGGGCGCACCCAGGTGCTGCAGCCTTTGCAGATGGCGCTCAGAGTGTAGTGCGTGCCGTTGACGCCCGTGTCGGAAAGGATGACGTAGCTTGCGTCGTTGTATACGGTCGGCGTGGTATGAGCACTATTTGGGTGGGAAGAAACCGCGGGTCAGTATTCTTGCCATTAGATCGGAAAACGCGACGGCATCAAATTTGCAAAATCCGTAAAAAAGGTGACCTGGCTCTGCTTTGCCATCGTCTTCTCCGAAACCTTGCTTTTCTCTGGGAACACTCCGTTTCTCACGAGCTACAAGTCGGATGCAGCTCTTCCTGCAGGTGGCTAACGGGGGCACTTTGGGGTAGAAAACTTACTTTGCCCATCGAGAAGAAAGAGTAACATCCTGCCCGTTGGGCCAGGCGACAGTCAAGGGCGCCTGGGACATGCCTCCACCCCATGAAAGTCCTACCCATCCCTGACCGACTGGAGCGATGAGCTGGATAGCAATGTCGAAGTCTCCTCCCGTCGAGGTATCGGCAATCGCTATTCTGAAAGCAGACCCGCCTTGCGTCGTGTACTGGTTGTAGCAGAGGCTTGTCGTCGGGCTGCACCACTTGGTAAGAGTGGCTTGGCGCTTCTCGATGCCATTATTGCCTTCTGACGAAGTAGGGAAGGCCGCAGCAAGGCCCAGGAGGGTCTGTAATGCGAACACGGGCTTCATCTTTCTTGGATCGCTACCTGGGCTGAAGGATCCAGGTCTCTAGGTTAGACGAGGAAGCGCGGAGGAGATGAGACCACGGGTATAAGCCGTTCGACACGTTAGCGGTCCGGTGTCTGTGAGGGTGAGCGATAAAGACGGACTCCGGCGAATGCGATGCGCATATCACGAGGTTGAATAGGTTCGTTGTTGTTCCTCCTATTAACGACGTACGTCAGAGAAGCAACCACCGCGAAAAGGATCCAACCTCTCGAGCTTCCCGTTCTTGCTTTGCTCTTTTCGATCTCTCTTCTCGAAGAAATGAAAATTTTCCCTATCTCTTAACCAAAGGACTTTATATTCCAGGTTCCCGTCCTCCTTTTGTACTCTAGAGTCGCAATCTCGGAGCTCTTTTAGCCGATTTCCCCTTTCCAGAATCCCCCAGAGAATGTCCCCATCCATCCTGCCGCGGAAGGGAACAAGGATACTCGAGCACCCACTGACCAAGGAAACGGAAATCAAAAAAAGAGTCCCAAAGTAAGGATGAAAAGTACTGCGAGGATACATATGACCTACATACGAGCCATAATCAATAGCTCGGTCAAGATCCACGACTCATCGTACAGCAAACCTGATAGACAAGGTCACGATAGAGTACCATGAGTACCATGGGAACTCGAAGAAAGGCCTACGCAGATGTGCACCGGGTGGTGGCTTCCGCTGTCCGCCTGACGATTTGGTTGCGTTCGCAACATGCCGGCTAATAAAGGAGGATGGAGTAACTTAATGAAATGACATATTAATGGTGATATGAAAACACGGAAACAGACCCCGCGCTCAGGTTCGGCGACCAAAGAAAAAAAATAAACGGAAGGGAAAACATGGCAGGAAATACTGGAGTAGGAGGGAGGAGAGAAAATAGCTTGCCTCTAACGATATTGGGGAAACACCCATTGCGACTTTCTGGGACTTTACGATGGTGGATCCTTGGGATCTCGGCTGCTCGGCTTGGAGAGCCTCACTCGGGTTTCCTCCCATTGATTTTTCCCTAACAATGTCTGTGGATTCCCAGCGATGGAGAAAAGTAGAAGGAGTGGCGGAACCCACGTTGGGGCGGATGAGATGGGTGTGGTCGAAGTTGTGGTTCCCTCCTTCACAATCTTTGAACGCTCGTGACGATCATAGGATCCTCATTAATCGTGAGTGGAGATCTTTTAACGACGCCCACTTATTTCTTCAGTTTCAATATGGCATTTGGAATCTTTGACTTCATCTTTCTTGCCTTCTCCTCCGACGAAGGACTTGGCGTCTGGCATTGATCCATCCCATGAGGAGGACACACCACCTCCATTTCGGAAATTCGTCCTCTCATTACCGTCATCCCGTTGTTTTCCCCGTGGGAGGTTGAACGGAAACACCCTTGACTCAAGCGCCTTGCACCTGCGTCGAAACTGCGACGTACAATATGAACCGGGTTTGATGAGCCATCACCGCTTTTGCGCATATCTTCCTTGGGAAGCCTGTCATGACGACAAAGGAGGGGGAAAGTGCGGATTCAATGTCACCCACCTGTCCTTTCCAGTGGCGAGTTGTATGATGGATTTTCCATGGGAAGCGAGGGAAGAGGATCTCGGTAAGAGGAGACTCAATATCACCAGTCCATCTTCCTAATTTCCAACAACACCGTCGCCAATATGTGCTTCCACATGACCATATTAGATTCGAGCACCTGCAATGGAGGGGCAGTAAGCAGGCGCACCGAACAACGCACGAGGGTTGTAGCAACTTTGTCGAAAATCTGTACGAATGATTTGAGAAAACGAGAATGGATTTCCTTGGATGTTACTATCCTCCGCCACAGGTAATCTGGTATCAGCCTCTTCATCTTGTCTCGACTAACCCCCAGAAGGCTATTTATTATTCGAGAAGGAGTACCGAATGACTTCGTATCTCATATAAATGCACACAGCGGGAAGGCCATGCCGGCTATCAGACTGCAATATTGTAGTGTAAGACGACCGATTGGTTCTGCAACTGGGATTGGATATCTGGTTTCATCAACAGGGAACAGTTTTCCTTGACAAGCCGACTCAACCTCCCCGCTCGCCAACAACAGTCGCTCGTCTCTCGTCCAAATGAACTTCACTTCTTGGCAAGACGATGATCCTCACCACAGAGAAGAAGAACCAAGACGAACTTGTGACTGCAGCAATCCAATGTGAACAGACATGTGCCCTTGCGCCCGCTTGAAGTTGTGGCGAATGGGAACAAGTCCAAACCGAGGATGCCAAGCTGAGTAAATGAAAGATATCCCTGAAGTTGTCCATTTCGTATATTACATTCTTAATTAGATTTGAGTGGGTGTTGGTTACTTTAGTACACCACTTTATTCGAGATATTTTCTCGCGTTCCTTTTTTCTCTTCTGTTTTTGGGCATTGCTTTAGTAGAGCCGCTCCATGTGAGAGAAGCCTTCCTGGCGATGCCTGGACGGCAGCGGAGAGGGTTTTGCCTCATGGCAAGAATAGGATCCAGATTGAGAGAGAGAGAGAGAGAGAGAGAGCCGGGCGTCAAATCTAGCACGGCAAAACGAACATCCCGTTTGATGGAAGTCGTGGACGTCGTTCTTCGTGGACATCAGAAGAAAACTTGAAAGCTGTCTCTGGACGGCAGCACCGCCAGATGCCACATCATCTGCGGCTCGTCTCCACGCAATCCCAGAAAGAATGCTTAGAAAAATCAAGGGAGTTATTGGCTCTCAAAACATGGGGTAGCTGGGGCGGACCACGGCACTCGAGGTGGGAATGTCCGTTGCACTGCTTGAAGATTCATCAATCAAGACCAATGCCATATCCTTGTGGAGGCATTTCCTTACTTTTGCTTCGCCCTGATATCATCACCTATCCAGGGCATTCAATCCGCTTGCCACACACATCATGAATGTGGTCATGTGCAGACGGTCCAGGCGAGGAGGCAAGGTCCGGGAGAGTAGCAAAAGTGGCAGGCTTGGTTGGGGACAATCCAGGTTCCCACTCCTCCTCGCGATACTATTTCGAGATCCTTGGGACGCTCGATTTAGTATCTACCCACCCGCCCCACCGGAGAGGTATGAGACGAGAAGTGAGGACACACAGGATTACGATGGGAGGGTGGCATGAGGGAGCTAGTCCTCACTCGGAAGATCGTTTAGTGGGAAAACTCACTCGAGACTGTTTTCTAGGGCTAGGAATACTAGAGGATTGAGTGGATTGCCGTGAGAATAGGAGGGTTGTAAACGTGGGGAAAGTCGCCCAAGCTGCCCTCCGATCCATCTATTGGATCAGAGTCCATCTAGACTGGTTGTAGGGTCGGGGCTCGCTTGTCGACTCCATTCACTTGACATCAAATTACTATTCAAGGTAGCCAATCCAGAGGCTTGAAGCATGATTGCTGGGTCAATTTTTAGCAACACGGCTTCGCCCATGTCGACTTTTCCTCTCTGGAGGGCGGTGCGGCTTAGATGGATAAAGGGAGATGGCCGGGTGGGTGTCCATGTCTTTTTAGTTGAGTGTTCTCTGTTAATAGCCGGCCGGCGCGAGGGCGACCCTTGCGCATTCGATGCAGCCGATCTTCCAAAATATTTTCGGTTCCATCTCAATCAGACATGGATCGGCTTGTGGGGAAACAGTTTGTGTCGATTCCGCAATCTCCACATTGGTAGGGATGTGACGAGGGATCAAATGCAATGTGGGAGGGCTACGAGTTGTGTATGTAGTGTTGTTTGCTGGCGTCATCAGTTCAATATCGGGCTACAAATTCCCAATCACCTCTCTTCAAGGGAGGGAGACGTGGGCCAAGACTCTGTTTTATTGCCAAGATTCGCGTCATTTATTGGGGACGGCTATTCGGCCGGGGAAGCATACACACTATGATGGTTGAGAGAAGGCGAGAGATCATTGGGAAGGGAAGTTAAGAAATGAGGAATCGAGAGTCCGGAAAGGTATCCTTGGCTGTTTTCACTCTACTGGGAGTCTTCCCTTGTGAGGGTTTGGGCGGCGTAGCTTGGATAAAGGAGAGGTCCGACGAGACAGAAAGCCGCGCAACTTCCAAGCATAGTTTTTCTAATAGGGCTGAGAGTGCACGAGGAGAGGCTTCATGGTGGACGCCGAGGACATACTTCGTAGGGATATTTTTCGTTCAATGGCCAATGGCCAATGGCGAAGAATAGCTGAATGGGCGGCCTTCCCTTGACAAGGCCAAGACGGTGCCAGAAGTGAGGAGGACCGAGTGTAAGTCATGGAGACCACCCTCCTTTTCTGCATAATGAGCAGCATCATTCAATGTAACTTTGGTAGTAAAAGGAAAGATCATGGTGGCTTAAAACCCATCATCGGCAAGCAATTGAAGCAGGTACCCTGGACTCTCCGTAAATACCTGCGCTGACGTGAGATGGCCGAGATAGAAACGTAGCACAAGCCCGCCCGTCATGTCATCATCTCGGTCTCGCCTCCGCTCGGTGAAACAACATCAATGACCATTCAGCTGGCTGGGAATGGAGGAATTTAAACGCTTGGCGAAAGGCCGCCGTCGAAGGGCGTACCTCATTCGTCCGTTGTCCGAGATTTTGTAATGGCGGGTCGGATCACCAACGGCTGAAGTTGTCGGGGGTGGGCGGCGATGGTCATCAGCGCCTGCCGAGGACATAGCAGTCAGCCTTAAGGCTGACGATATGTGATAAAAAGACTGCTTGGTGGCGGGGGCTATGTCAAGGAGGTGTCAGATTGCGATTGTGATATCAGTTTGGAGGTAAGCGGAGGCCAGGTCTTGATCAGATACGGATACCACAGCGTCATATGTAGATATAGAAGCGCTCTTCGTCGCACCAGCATTCCAGTTGCAACTTAGCATACTAAGACACTCAATACCTTCTTCCCCTCTTGATACCTCTTCACTTGAGCCAGGCTGGACGTGTTGAGATAACTTCCCAGTATCACCACAGTCCTCTGGAAACCCATCCAGCCGTCATAATGACTGGAACCCCTCCCTCCAGCCCATCGGCTTGGACCCTAACCACTGACCAAATCCTTCAACAACTCTCGGATGCCCTTGGAAAACATCCCGACGTGGCTGCTGACTTCCCGGGCCTCAAGTCCCTCCTTGACGACTACCTTGATGACAAAATTGACCTCCACCGCATCGAATTCCACCGACGTCTCCTGCGCATATTCCGCGACGCGCCCCGCGATGACACGTACCAAGGCCTCCTCGGGAAACTCGAGGAGCCTGAGCGCGAGCGGGTTTCGAGGTTCGTAGATGGCGGCGAGGAAGTTGAGAAGTGTGGGTTGGGATTCGAGCATACCATGAGTCTTGGTGTGAGGGAGCATATAAGGGATATGTTGGGGAGAGACGCCGTGAGGATTGGAAAGGGGGGCCCTGTGCACGTTGCTGGTCTAAGCAGCGAGGAGTTGAAGGAGAAGGATGGCGTGTTTCATCAGTTTGTACATGGGCTGGCGTCGTTGTTCAAGTGTGTGCACTTCTCTTCCGTGAGAGAGATGCTACACCCAGACGAAGTTATTGTAAGTGAACCGTTGCAACCAACTGCTGAGCCAATACTGACTGTGTAATCTCTTGCTAGGTCTACAAGGACAGCGAGTTCCATAACTGGGGCCTTACTGAGGCGTATACACCCGTCTACACGTGCATCCCATCCACTGTCGCTGGGGTCCAGAGGATCGTGCGATATGCAAAACAGCACTCCATGGGCGTTCGCTGCGCCGGTTTCCGTAAGTTTATTCCACGTCGGCGATTAGGTGGTGAATATCAATTTCTAACAAGACCCCCTCAGGGCATTCATGGGCTCCGATGTTTGGACGCAATGGGCAAATCCTCATCTCCTTGCTGAGCATCCAGGAGGCAGCGGTAATCCCAAACACCACAGCCTTCAGCTTCATCCCGCAGAGACCGCCAACGGAACTCGAGTCTATCGAAGTTGTGCCAGGGGCACCCCTTAGGAAGGGTAACACCCTTGTCCGAGTCGGCGCAGCAGTTACCAATGAGCGGCTGAGGCGCTGGTGTGTGGAAAGCAATAGATACACGCTTCCCCTCAATGTCATCATGGTAGAAATGACCGTTGGCGGGACCAATGGCGCAATTTGCCACGGCTCAGGGAGAGCCCAGCAAACGCTTAGCGATCTCGTGAGGAAGATTGAATATGTTGACGCAAATGGCAAGCTCCAAGTCGTTGACGATCCGGAGCATCTACGGGCTGCCAGCGGATGCTTTGGTTTAATGGGTGTCATTACACACCTCACTCTTGAGTTCTCGCCAATGACCTACGCCATCCTGGAGGCAAAGCACATTCCAACTATCAGGGCCGTGCCTCCTCCTCCCGACATGAAGGAAGAGGACATCCCGCCTGCTTTGAGATTGCCTCTGACGCCCGAGGAACGGAAGCACGACCAGGAGGAGTTTGAGAGGCATGCCGTCAGCGACTACTATAACGAGTGGTTCTGGTTCCCCTTCTCTGATACGGTCTGGGTGAACTGCTGGAACCACACGACAGACGCCAAGGGAGTGGACGATTATCCAGATGGCGGTGCCATCTTTTTCTCCTTCGTCACACAATTTGCCCTCAATGTCCTCCAATTCGCGCCTACTCTCCACGAGTTCATCGATGACCTTGGTCTCAACGAGGCTGCCACAACGCTTATATCACGGGCTGCCAAGTTCGCGCTGCCTGACGAGAAGGTCAAGACCTACCTCACAGATGCGCAGCACTTCCAGCGAGGGATCCAGAATGTGAGGGTGCTCAACCTTGAAGTCGAAATGCCTCTTGTGCCTAGCAAGGAGGACCCGAAGAAGCCAGACTGGGCTATCGTGCAAAGGGCTTGGTGGGATGCCATCGTCAAGTGCTACCAGCACAGCGATACATGCCCGCAGCGCATGCCACTCGAGATGCGGGTGATAGGAGGCAGCGATGTCATCATGGCGCCGCAGAGGGGCAATGACTTGGGAACATGTGCCATCGAGATCCTCACGCTCTACTCGGCCAAGGATGACTGGGTGCCGTACGCGCAGGAGGTACTCAACAAATGGATGTCACTTACCGATTCTGAGGGCCGAAAGCTGCGGATTAGACCTCACTGGGCAAAACAATGGTCTGAGTTCAAGGTGGATGGAAAGCCTTGGGCTGAGAGGCTACGTGATGAGGTTTACAAGGATGAGATTGTCGAGTTCAAGAGGACGCTGGCGAATATTGGGAAATTGCATGGTTGGGGACTTGCGGACTTGAAAGCGAGATTCTCCAACGACTTTTTCGATTGGTTCTACTTTGACGATGTCGTTGCCGATGGGGTCACTGGCGTTTCCCGTGTTGATATCGGCAAGGGTGGTAAGTAAGGTTGAGGAGATTTCCATTTGTGCCTATGAGTACTGAGTAGCTATTGATTTGATATCAAAAGTACACACGAATTAATATTAGTCCAGAGACGGTAACTCGAACGAATGGCACTACGAAGTAAACTGCCCGGGGCATTGTGATCGGTGAGCTTCGGGTCACACGACAAAAGGCTGTTTCTCTGGATGAAATGAGGCGGTGACGGTGAGACAAGACAAGGAAGAGTACCGGGAGCAATTGATCTTGGAATGCCTTCGACCCGATGGCCCAGATTCGGCCTTCGCGAGCGTGTCGTGAGCTTACCCCGCTGGCTGTGGGTTGTGGTCATAAAATGGGCGCATTAATCCCATATCCTACCCCTGTTGTCACCCAAGATGCGTGTCGGCAAAGGGAAGAGACAGTCATTGCCTACAGGGATTATCCAAAGAGAATCATAGTTCAGTCGAAACATTCTTTCCAAGTAGACACCGAGGAGATGCCTTCTCGTATATAAAGTAGTCAGTATGGCGTCCGGCTATGGTATGGGAAAATGGGATGTAGAAGAAACATCATATTGATCCATCAATATATTCACGATGGTAAATAGAATCAAGCCCCCTCACGACTTCCATGGCGATGCTGAGTACGAAGTACTGTAGTGTTAGCGCGTCACATGCTTCATCCTCGTTGTCTGGGTTTAACTTTTTGGAGAAGGACCAACACAAACACTTTCAGGGATCAAGCATGGCACTTCTGTTGGAGGAAAGTGCGGTGGAGAAGTTTGGAGTCTGAGCAATGTTGGGAAGTTGCGAATTGAAACGCACATCTAAGTTGAGCTCAAGCCCCGAGTAATGAATGCGTAAACTCCATCGCTTCGTACATTGTGATCTGTCTCTGATCAAAATGTTTCTGAGGACTTGAAACAATTAAGTGCAGTCTCCGACATCACATTGATCAACCGAATCAATCTTGAGCAACCTTCGGATCAAGATTGATGAAAGATAGGGAAATAGGTGGAGAAATGCACCACGCCTATTCAGGATTCAGGCACCGTGCCGTCCCAAGTCAGATCCAGGTCCTCCTGTCCAGGTCCCGTTGCAGTCGCAGAGGTTTGTCTGGCTGTCCAGCCTGTCAGCATGAATCTATCAATGCCGTCCTACTAAAGCCGGTTCGCCATTCTCACCCGTTTAGCATCCAGTTGGTTCGCCGTCTCGGGGTATTCCGCTGTCGTGGTACAGTCGCACATTAGCATCCCCAACCCCAGCCCTTCGTTTTAGACCGATAAACATAAACTCTTTTCCCGCTCTCTTCGCTCTCCTTTCGATTGCTCTTGGCAGACTTTCCGTCGACAAACTTTCATCGTTTGCATCATCGCCATCACCGGCCCATCGGATCAGCCTTCTGTCGCGTGCCATCCATCGGCGGCAGGCACTCTCCCATACCACTACCACTACCGTGCGAGGCTTGCCGGCGACCGTGGGACCCTAATTGACCCCTGCACCTAATTACCGATGGACAGTGGACGCCTCATCTTCCATCCCTGTCGCAAAGCTTTTTAATTTTTCTGTTTGTTCGAGACTTTTTAGTCTCGTCAGTCAGGTTCGCCTCGAGATCGCGAACATTTCCCAGCACATCCATGTGGAAAAGCGGACAAAGCGATCGAGTTTGTTGATCGCAGCCATCCGAAGAAAACGGCGAAACGAACGATTGACCCGAAGCGAAACAAAAACAATAGATACTTGTTGTTTGTTCGATCTCATGACCACCCCAAAGTTTTGACATTTGGCACCCTGTCCAAGCTCCGCTTCTGCCACGAGTCGACAACAACATTGAACACACCAGCGTGCAGGACCCAGCGGCTCTTAAACTTCCATTTCCTCGACCACCCGCCTTCTCTGAAAATCGCGCGAACCATCCCAAAACAACTATTTGCTACCACGAAAATACCTATCCTGCCAGTTTTCGCTTGCGACAACTTTTTTTCCGCAAAATCTTCGATTCTGTGCTGGCCGATGAGGGCCGCCGTGTGTCACGCCTAAGTACATACATCCACTCTCACACACTCGCCGAGCTGCAGCCACTCAGGAACCCTCTCGAGGAATTCGACCCGACCCAGTCGCAGTCCCCGGCTCCAAGTTTTCTCCACGCTGACTCCAGGTCTCGCCAGCTGTTCCTGATCCCCCGACTAGCTCCACCCGCTGCTGCTTGGCGCCCAACCAACCACCCTCGGCACAAAGTTTTCCACCGCCAAACTTTAGCTCCAAAAGGCTTGCGACCTGTCGCACCCTCGCATTCTTCCCGCTGGGTGTTTTCTTCACGTCTCATAGGCCAGAACAGCGACCACTTTGTTGCTTTCTGCGCCCTGTTTCCATAAGGTTTTGGGGGAAACGAGGGAGGCAAAAAATAAAGGAGAATAAAGAAACAAATCAGAAAGGAAGAGGACAATGGACCAACGACAGCGTCTCCCGCCGCCGCCACCTCAACAGCTCCCCTACTCGCACCCGCAGCAGCAGCAACAGCAGAACCCACACGCGCAGAACCAGAGCGGACCCACTTCCGCCTATGCTTGGCATCCCTTGCCCCAGCCAACCTCTTCGGCGACAACATCAAATTCTCCCGCAAACATCTCCAGCTATCCGTCGCCATCGAATACCGCCACACATGCATCCTCCCACAATTCCCACTACCCCGACCATCAACGCCATCCTTCCGATCCCGCATTCTATCCCTCGGCCGGTCGCTCCTATTCAGTAGACCCGGGCTCCAACTCGGATTCTAGTCAAGGGTCCCGGCTTCCTCCGCCGTCGCAAACAAACCACGCTAGGCACAAGAGCTCATCATCTATACCTTCTGCGCCCCAAGCATTAAATCATACCATGCCGCCTCCGGGCTCACCTCTTCAACAGCAGCAGGCGCTTCCGCCCCCGCCGCAGCAACAACAACAACAATCGCCTGCGCAGGGTCAGCAGCAACAGCCCGGCTCTCATGCCTCGCATCAAATGGGTCACTATGGTCTTCCGCCTCCGCCGAGGCCCTCTATCCCCTCGCGGCAATCCTCGACCTTTTCATCCGGTCGCGAGTTACCGTCGTTAAATTCTATCGCCAGGACCGGAAGTACTGGGAGTACCATGTCGATTTCGTCGATGCTTGGCGGACCCCCATCTAGCTCTCGGGAGTCTCACCCCCCTCCGCCACCTCCACAACAGCATTATCCTCCGTCGTCTGCCGCGCCCTCGTCCAATGCAGCGTACGCGCCTTCGATACATGCGTCGCCGAGGATGCATTCGACATCGACGGAATATCCACCTTTTCGCCGCCCGCAAACCCCCGACCATGGTCGGCCTTACGATCCGAGAGCAACCGCCGCGCCCTCGCCCCAGACCGGCGGACACTATACACCCGAGCTGCAACGTTATGGGACACCGCAATACCATCAGCAACGGCCGCCGTCGATGCCCGACCAAAATCGGGACTCAAGGATACCGGGGAACGGGCTTCCTCCGCGACCTAGTAGCCAGCCAAAATCCTTCCCGAACATCCATCATCCGCCAGCCCCCGTAGACCATTCCCGGCCTCCTCCTCCTTCAGACGATATATATAGTCGCCGGGACGATCCGAGTCGCCGACCACCCTCTTCTGTCGAATATAATCCTGAACGAACAGGCCTCAGACCCGTTGGCTACGATGATAGATATAGGATGGATAGGGACCGACAACACGACGCCGAGCAACGAGAAAGGGAGCGGCACGAACGTACCCTGTCGACTGGCGAAGCCGGAAGGCCACATCCCGTGCATCCCGACTACCCCCCCAGAGGCCATCAACCTTATGGTGGGCCCCATCCCGATGTCCGCGACCCCCGAGACCCGCGCGACCTCCGTGACCCCCGTGATCCCGCGAACTGGCAACGGCCGGCAGCATACGACCCTGCTAGACTCCCGTACGAGTCCCCAGGCCAGCACCAACCGAGGCATCCCGACTACCCTTCTACTTCCGCGCCCGCATATCCAAGCCATCCCGCTCCGGTTTATTCGCAACCGCCGGCGGCCAACCAATACCCTCCCCATCCGCAACAACCACATCACCAGCCGCCTGTGTCTCAACCTCCGGGCAGTGGCGCGCCACACGCGAGGTACGACGCATCTCCCGAGAGGCCAAGAGTTAACGTCGTTCATCCACAACAACCACCTCCGTCGGCACCACATCACCAACAACCGCTCCCACCACATCAAGCGCGACCTCACGACGAGATGCCTCGAAGCATGCCATACGGTCCGGCTCACCCGCCAGGTCCGTTTGATTCGTCGCGCCCCCGACCGAATGAGGAGCCGCCGAGCCAGCACATGCAAAACCGCAATCATCTCGCTATCCAAGAGATCAACAGAACAAAGGGCCGGATTAGCCCCCTACCCCAGGCCGTGCAAGGTGCGCAGCCTCAACTTCCAGGACCAGCCGGCGAGCCAGGTATCAAATCCGAGTTCGGCCGCGTCTTTTCAGGTCTCGGCGGCGGTATCGGTGGCCTAGGTGTGTCGAGTCCGGTCACTTCAGGCCCGCCGCCAGCTCCATTTTCCAATTCAATGTCACGACGAGACGAGGGCGAGCAGCCGGTAGCGCACGATTCTCCTGCCGATGGGGCGAAGATGGTGCGCGAAGGCAGTCGGGGCCGACGGCGCAAGCTGAAAGAGGAAGATCCACGGGAGGAGGATAGCAGCGGACGGCTCACCCCTGGTGGGAAGGTCAAACGTCCGAAAACTCTTCCCCATCACCACCACCATCAGTACGTTTTGTCTACTTCTCCCATTTAGTTGTATTCCGCAAGCTAACCATGCCTCCTCCAGTCATCACCACCATCACCACCATCACCACCATAATCATGATGGCAGCGCTCAACCAGCCGGGACACCATTCAAGACAGGCAAGGGCGGGACCCCGATACAATCCCCAACTCTGATTAAAGACGCAGCCATACTAAGCCATCTCCCTCGCCCAACCATCGGCACCTTGGCCTCGGCTGTCTCAAAACCCGCACCAAGCCCCGTGCCGGTTATCCCACCCAAGCCGAAACAAATTGTCAACTCAAAAGCCGTCCTTGATTCTGTGGCTGACCGGCCCAGGCATCATCTTGGCGACACGCTCTATGAGCCGATTTTCCAACCAGCGAGACTAGTACCAAACGTTCCTTCGAGCCGAGGCTTCTCGACTACCCCCAAACCGTTACCTTTTGACAGGATTCGCGATAGGGAAAACTGCACTATTACCGTCAAAGTTGCGAGGATACATCTTACGCCGAGTGCGCGGGAGGAAATCACGGCGCGCCGGGCGCTCTGGGGCACGGAAGTTTACACGGATGATTCGGATGTAGTAGCGGCTTGCATCCACGGAGGTTGGATCCGTGGCGAGTGGGCAGAGGATATTGACGTCAACATGATAGATCTCGACCATGGCATTCCCAACGACGGCGTCATTGAAAAGGATAGCCGCCGTAAGAAGGAGAAGGAAGCCGAGGCGAAGGCGCGGCAGGAGGCCAACGAGGCTTCGTATCTCTCAGCTCCGCCAAAGACCGGTCCCGTCCACGTCCCGTCCGATCGCGATATGCATGTCACCCTTCTCGTCCTGCCCAAACTACAGAAGTACGCCAGTACGACACGGTTCGGTATACAATCTAGGGAGTTTGGCGGTACTACTAGGCTCCACGATGGACGACGACCTGTCGAACACGATGGCTTGAGCTTCATGATTCTTGGTGTCAGGTGGGTCGAAAATGGCGCTGGGGCTCAGAGCCGACTTCGAGGACAGGCCCGTCGGGAAAGGATGAGGAAGGCAATGAGGGAAGTCAGCCTCACTTTCCAAGGCATGAACGGAGCGGAGCTGGAGCACAGCAAGGCGGTTGTGAGGAAGCTGCGCTCGGAGTTGGAGAATGGCGTAGTGATTAAAGATGGAATGGCCAGCGAAAAGGCACGCTTAGCGCAGGATGATGAAAATAAGGAGAATGGCGATGTGGATAAGGAGAACCGTCCTTCTGACGCCAAGGATGCTGGCAGGGACAAGGAGGACGGTCCAGTCACAAATGGGGACAGCGGTGATAAGATGGAGGGGGTAGAGAAAACGGATGGGAAGGCTACGGCGGCGGTGCAGGCGTAAGGGAGGACTGGATGTGTTCGGATTTGCGGCTCATTTCTTGTAATATAGATATTAATACCCGCTCCTGTAATATTTGAATCGATCTATTAAGCGTCTATTGAAGATTGTACAGTTGGTATACATCAGTCCCTTTCGCCCCCTCTCGATATATCGCTAGCAAAGCTATCCCATGCATACTGAAGGTGCATGTCTGCGATATTCTTGACAATCGGCTACCCCAGCAAACTAGCCACTCGTTGGTGTTCCCTTTTAGACCAGAGGGAACCGTAGAATCGAGCAAGGGTCGTGTCGGAAAGTTTCGAAGCAATTCGTCGCCAAAGCTACCTCATGCATGGCATAGAGCAACCGTAAAAAGCTCGAGTGTCTCCGTTTTCGGAACAAGAAAAGCAATAACCCCCTCGCAAAGAAAGTAGCAGGCGCAACAAGTTCATGTTCCTCCGTCCGAGGGGATCCATGTAACACGTCCGCGCAACAACCCCCCAAAGCTCAAAAGTCGGTAACCTTCCCATTAAAGCTCCAATCCCCCTTAGCACCCCACCTCAACGGCTCGACCTTGGGGCCGCCCGCCTCTCCCGTCTTGGGATTCACGTCGCCCTCGAACTCGGGCTTGGCATTCTGGAAGAAAGGGTCGTCCTTGTCCGGGGTGGTCGCGGGGGCGGATTCGGCAGCTTTTTGGAGGGCTTCGAATTCGGCCTGTTGCTCGGCGGGGAGGCGCGGTGGGGAGGGAGTCGGGGGGATGGGGTGGGAGGAGTAGGGGCGGAGGAGGATGGCGCGGCGGGGGAGACGGAGGGGGAGGCGGCGGAGGGGGAGGAGAGACGACATCTTTTTGGTCTTATCTGGTATGGTACGGTGCTTTGTAGCGGCTTTGTAGCACTGGCTTGTGTGATGCAATGGAGATCGGTTGATGCGTGACTGGAGGTCGTCCTCTCGTTGGAGTGGAGACTTGCTTGCTCCCGTCGTGATACTTGAATTGTTGGACTCAAATTTGGGTGGCAATGTGATTACGTGATTGACCGAGGTTGAAGGAAATACTCCCATAACTACATTTCGTTGTACTGAATATTCAAACATTATGAAATTATCCAAGGGTTTGGCCAGTACCCGAGCTGTGCGACTTCCGAGACAACCATATCTCGACCTTCTTAGATCATGGGAGAGTGCTTCGTGCCGCTGCATAATGCTTCAAATCTAATTCCTTGGAATGATTCCTATTCTAGCTGTGACCGGAAGATTTTGGAGTTCTGCCTCGACGTTCTTGGTTCTCGGCTCCTGCTGCATTGCCAGGACCACCGGGCCTCCCACTCACAACCGACGAAGCAAGCCAGTATCCTAGGGTATTCGGCTCTTACTTTACGGCGTCGGCATATTCATAACCATGCTGTCTGCTATGAGAGGAGTTGGCATCGGTCTCGGGATGCGCACTAAAAGTCGACCGCGATGCGATCTCCGACTTCCAGGGTTGAAGAACCGTTGAGCATCCTCCAAAACATGGACTCGCTTCATTCACCCGTTCATATCAGCTGGACGACTAAATCGCAGGGACCAACTTTGCTTCAGGGCTTGCTTAAGGAGGTAGAGTTGAGGATGCAGAAGTACATGACGCAGCAGCTAGCCGGTCGGCAAGAAGGGATCTTCTCCGATGGGTTTTCGATGGCCTTGTATCAGTTAGAGCTTAGGTCGAAGGTAAGTTCTTTGGGAGAGAGAGTCCATTGGACTTCGTGAGGGGAGCACGGACTGCTTAGCTGGGGCAAGAATGAAGTTGGGAACGTTGAAAGAGGTGCTATTGATCTTGAGATTAACAAAATGCCTCTAGAGACGTCTGTCTCCCTATACTTATGCCCTTGTGTCCGGCTCTGGTTTCTTAGGGACGGTTTGGATACCGTGTCTGCAGTTGGCGTGAGACGACCTGCCGCGTTGTTTGATGGCTCGCCAGAAAGCCGCAATTGAATCAACCCTAGCTACGGAGGATTAGGCAGTAGTGACATTAACCTGCTCCCTCGCGTCAATTGAGAGCAGCGGGAGATAAGGATGGTCTTTAGCCTTGGAATTGAGCTAGAATTCTTCTCGTCTATGCGTACAGAGGGACATTCTGGAAGTTCCTCAACAACTAACATGTTGTCACCGATCATAGGAATGGTGTCTCAACATTGGTAGCCCGCAGCGTGAGCTCTTCTGTAAGGGTTCACCCGCCGGCGGTCACCGCGATGAATTTCCCAGAACTCCAGCTTCCCCGGCTAGAAGCGTCCGACCGCGACAAGCATATCCAACTCCAGTGATATGGTAAGATGTAATAATAAACCGAGGGTGATATGATCGCAGGGGACCTTGAGGAGATGTGGCAGAAGATGGGGTTACTGATAGCCAGGCAAGGACAAGGATCCCGAGGCCTGTCTAACGTAACATGGCTGGTGGTCGAGTACAGCCAAGCCCGCGCGCACTCGCATTGCATGAGAAGGTGTTATCGTGGTCGAGGAAGGATCGCGTCGGCGTTTCCCGTGTCCCCGTGTCCAGCGCCAAGATAAGTAGGATCCGACGAAATATGTACTTGCAGCGAAGACATTCTGGCTTTCTTCTATTAGACCCTTACTCTTCTTACTGCTTAGTTTCGCAAAGGAGTGGCACCCCACAGACGAAAATGCCTACTTCGTATATTGTCCTTTTGCCGTCAGAACGGTCGAGCCCCCCCAATAAATGTCCCCACCGAGGAAGTGGACCAAGTTTGGGGGTGGGGGGGAGGGTAGGAGCATCTTTTGTAAGCTAGTAAGAAGCAGTTGTCAAACCCATCGTACTGCGAAGTTGGGATGTGGGAGAATCATCCACAATAAGAGGTTCATCGGTCTAAAGCCGTCCCGGTCTTATGATACGGCATTTCAGCTCGTCGAGACTTGGTGATCATCATCACAAACTCGAGGTCCTTTTCGTCCCCTGAGATGCATGGTGAGCCACAGATCCTGTATTAAGCTTTCGCCTCCGCGTATCTGGGGTCAGCCGGACGTCGCCAAGAATTCAAACGGCTGGTAGTGGAATGCTTGGCTTTTTGAAGGAGTGCAGTAGAGAGCCAATGATAGGAGGTGGATCAACACTTTACCACCTTCCAAGATTGGTGATGAAGCTTGAGTGCTGGGTAGGCATTGTGGCACCATTTCCCAAGACGAATTCGCGAGAGCGTCGGGGACAAGGCTTGGCCAAGGCACCCCAGCGTTTGCCAAGGCTGACGGGCCATCCATCACTGGGGTCGATGGTGAGCAAAGATGAGTGCGACGTCTGATACGCTACTACGTACCACAGCGGGAGACGAGATCTTGGCCGTAGCGGGAAATTTGGCTCAGTTGGGGCATTACGCCCGAGAACTGGAAAATGCAGAGAGCTGTTTTCATGAGAGGACAGACGTGAGGAGATCTGATGTGGATCTCCAGAATGGGGGCTAGCCTGACCAGGAGTGGAGGACACAGACAGCAGTCTCCCACACTAGGCGATAGGAGAAGAAGAAACGGGCCGATCGAAGAGACTTGCCCCGCATTACGAAGTACGCATTACGAAGTACGCAGTACTTCGTAGTTCCTTCATCTTTGTCTCATCAACCTTGGGAGCTCCATTCACAAGCCCCTTCGAAATCCAGAGCAAGATCAATTAATCTCCTAGGCTTCACCAGTGTTATGGAAGGAGGACAGAACAATTTCTGGACTTTCTCTCTCGATGCTACCTATCCTTGGCTGCTGGGACAGCAGCAGGCTTGTTTCATTCTTCCTTCCCTAAATCCTCCGTTCCCACCGCCTTGAAAGTTCCATTGTGCGAGTCCATCTCGAATTCACAACGTTGATATTGTCGGATCCTTAAAATCCATAATCTACCGAGCCCGAGGGACGGAACCCACGTCGCCCTTTACTTTTCCAGGATGTTGTCATCCTCAGTGTAGGTTTGATTTTCTGCAAAAGAGAAGTGTTTCAGTGATGGTCTGGCCAATTGGACTTTCAACGAAGTCAAGCACTCACCCCAAGGAGGGAACTGGGCAAGTTCTTCCCAATTCTTGGCCTTCACAAGCTGATTTGCGTGACTAGCGGTACCCTTAGCCATGAAAATTTGATGCCAGATACCTTGGCTGTCAAGGAATTGCATCCTGGTTGGTTCAACCACAAAATCGCAGCTTCTGTCGCCCGCCACTTCGACTGCGGCCCCATCCACACTTCTGATAAGCCTCTGCCCCTGCCCACGACCTATATGCCATTGCATCCCGCAGCTATTACCCGCACCAGCCCGGACGCAACAATGGGCGCCGAGCTCCTCACGGCATGCAGCGTAAGCAGCGCCGCGGCAGTCGGTTCTCCTGAAAGTATAAAGGTCATTTCCAGGCACACAGTAAAGACATTCCACCGAACCACAAAATGGTCCTCCGGCATTGCAGCAAGCGCCGGGACCTAGACTATGGCAATCCGAGGAGAGGCCGTGGGCAGGTATTCCCAATGTAATTTCTAATGGTCCTAGCGCCGGAGCCGGCAAGGAGGAGCGAGAAGGAAAGAATGGGAATAATAATAGTTTTAACAGACGGCATGTGATGGACTATTTGGGGACTTTTTGGGATTTGGCTTTTCTGTGTACACTTAGGGATACCGGAGATGGCCTGGTAGTATCATACTGAGAGACAGCCCTAGAGTTAAATAGTTTGGGTTATCTCAACTACAGGGAAGCCATGTTGGGGTTAAATAGCAGCGGTGAGTTCTGGCTCAATCTGATGCAAACAACTTCTCAACATTGCAACCAGACAACGCAATGATCGTTACAGCCGAAATACAGCAGGAAGCGAGTGTCATCGAGGCAGCGATATCGACTAGCAGTCACGGTTCAGAAGAGCAAGTTAAACATTGTTCAACATTGCCCACTCGACTCTTGCCATACATACACTACCCAGCTTCGCTGTGTATTTCCTCACCACGGTCGTCTCACTCCAGCCACCTCAAAAGCTGTTTGTAAACAACTAAACTAGGTTACACCTTTGCATATGATTTTTTTTTCTTTTCTTCTTCTTTTTTCGGTGACGTGACCTTAGAAATTGAGCCTGGAAGACGTCACCTGTAACTAAGGGGAAGCGCAAGCAATTGATCATGTGAGTTGAGTACATCTCATCCAACTTGCTTGGTATTTGCCAAAACCAGCTGCGAACACGGTGTTATTGGGGGGGCCTGCGGAGTATATCGGAATCGCACAGATGACATTCCTAGAAGGGAAAAAGACCAGTGGTATCAAGAAAACATGACCGATCAGCTCTGAGATTCCAGTGTTTCTGGGCTTCGCTGGGAGCTTGAAAAGCGCGAGTTCGCGTTGAGAATACTTCAAGGTGACCTACTTCGTAGAATTCAATGAACGAGTATAAGACATTCATGAATTCGCAAATGATTCAATGTCAAATTGGGATAAAGGTAAGATGGGATAAAGGTAAGATGGGAAGGTTATACTTGACAGCTTTGACAGCTCGATTGCAACTTGATGCGGCTTGCAGTCTCGAGTCTACCTTTGCCCTAGAGGTGAGACTAACGCTGACAAGATCGTGATACAAACGACTCCCCGTCCTCCTTTGTAGCGTCTGGCGGTGGGCCAACCTTTGGCGGTATATTTGGTGGCGGGCCCTTCCAGTCAATCTTCTCAATTTCGTCAGTCTCATCATTAATCTATTTGTGAGTATAATCACCGTCAGTAAATGTCTGGTCATCTGTGTACAAAAGCTCTGAGTTTCTATAAAAAATCTACATGTACGTTTAGAGAGACTCACCCTAAGGCGGGAACTTTGCTAGTTCACCCCATTCTTCCTTCAGGAAATGCTCTGTAGCTTTATCGACGGTGCCTTTCGGCATATATATCTTGTGCCAGACACCGTTGCCGTCTTCGTATGTCATTTAAGTTGGCCGGATCGAGCAGACATAGGACCAAGCTGGCCTCACTGGAGGCGGGATGTATTGAGGCAAGTCTGCCACGTCGGTTCTCTTGTTATCTGACAAGGCGAACGGGTAGGTTCTATGCAAGAGTAGAAGCCAAGACCGAAGCGTCAGCTGCTTCAACGGGGCAGGAGTCTCTGTTGTCTCGATGAGATGCTAGTAGCAAGTTCTTCAGAAGAATGCTTTGTTCTCTGGGAAAGTTGCCCAATTGATGCCTTCAAATGCGCGTCATAGTGCGCTACACCAGATAAAGTTTACACTTCTGTTTGTTTGTTGACTCGATATCAAATGTTGTATGAAGTAGACATTCCCAGTTTCCCACTGAGCTCCTTGGCCAAACTCGAAATGTGAGCCTGTATCGCTGGCCGTACGTCGGGGCATTTGATGCTCATTCCAATATCTACACATTAGCCAATGAACTTTAATCATACTTCGTATGTTACGCATCATTCGCCATATTGACCAACCCAACTCGTCTTTCATGCCGTGCCTCTGGTCTAAGATGTAGTGTGCAGTTGAAGCCAGGAAAAGAACAGAGATGGTCTTGGATCAATTGATCGAATCTGCCTGCTTTGGACTAGCCAGCTGGTCTTACCGCCCCAAGACTGGATATTAGATTTGGCTAGCCAGGCCACGGTTCGACGGATAATGGGCCCTGACATGGCCCTATTATCTGCATGTTCCACTTACTTGCAGGGCAGCCAGGCGTACTGTTGCCTCTAAGGTAGTCGGTAAGCAAAAAGAAGGTCTTGGTCAGGCGTATAAGACGCAATGTTGTGGGGTGAACCTGGCTAGTGCAGGCTTAAACTAGGCCTGGTGACGATGCCAAGGTACGAGTGCCTGGTCGCTACATTTCGCTGGCAAATGGGCTAATTACATGGCCATTTTCGGCCCATAGTGATCCTACCTTATAAAAATTCCTTCGGCCGGGGGGGGGGGGGGGGGGCCCC